>BPLR01010071.1:0-31823 GCA_021605095.1 Caerostris extrusa
CGACTTGGTTGAAAAAGTGAAGTGAAGAGAGAGGTGGGGAGAAAGTTCGAATAAGTTGCTACAAAAAAGGAAACTAGTTATCTTGCTGACAGGTGAATTACGCTGGCACATAACAAAAATGTGTTTTCTTTTTATTCTTTAACTATTTTAAAAATATATATATATATTTTTCTTTGACTATAATTAATAAAGGGGATTACGATTTTTGTGTTTAATTTATAAGTAGTTTTATTTTCTCCATAAAAAAAAAAAAATCGCAAGTTAATAGGGCATCTTATTATAAATGTAAGTGCAAAGCCGACATATTATGATAAATGTTAAGTTTATATTATAAAATTATAGATTTAAAGTCAAATATTTTGCATTTAATTATAATTTTCTTAAGTTTTTAATCATTTTTTTTCCAAAGTGTGATTAATTAATATGTTGTGTTTAAATAATTAGTAATATTATAATAATAATTAATAAATAATAATAATAATAATACTCGTATTAATTATTAAAAATATTAAATTGTTATAAATGCATATGTTTAAAACTTTATCTAACATTACATAATATTCTTAGTTAGAAAATTGACATATAATTTTCCTATATTTAGATATAATACATTCTATTCCATATATGAAAAATTTCAAAAAAATATTTTAATGAAACGTATAAATAACTATACAATAAATTAATTAATTATCTATTCTCTTAATTATCTATTCTAAATATTTATTTATAAACAAGATTTATTAAAGTATTTGGAATAAATTTTAGTTTAACAAGTTTCCAAACATTTATTTATAGAAAAGTTTCCAAATCATAACTAGTTTTGAAAAAAATAAATATGAAAACATTTTACAGCAATTACTTTTCATAAATAGGAAACTCAACTACAAAGAACAAGTCAAATTTTCTAGACAAGAAATTCAGGATAGCTTTTTAATTTCCATCTCATCAGCAGACGAAGTTCCACGAAATAATTGAGAGAGAAAGGGTTATTAATTATTCACAAATTCATTTCCACTTAAGCACTGAGTGACACAGAAACATCTCTTCTAAGAATCGAAAATAAAAAAAAAAAGGAATTTCCAAACAGAAAAAATATTGATCTGTTTCTGCGAGAAATGCAACATCGCAAGAGAGCTCTTTTGAGTCAGAGGAATGGTGACAGCTGCCATTTGACACATGAATATGTCTGAAAGTTTCGCCTTCGACTTGGTTGAAAAGTGAAGTGAAGAGAGGCGGAGGGAGAAAGTTCGAATAGTTACTACAATAAAGGAAACTAGTTATCTTGCTGACAGGTGAATTATGCGATCGTTCAGTTTAGTTAATCAAAACAAAAATATGTTTTCTTTTTATTCTTTAACTATAACTTAAAAATATATATTTTATTTCTTTGACTATAATTAATAAAGGGGATTACGATTTTTTTGTGTTTAATTTATAAGTTGTTTTATTTTCCTCCATAAAAGAAAAAAAAAATCGCAAGTTAATAGGGCATCTTATTATAAATGTAAGTGCAAAGCCGGCATATTATCATAAATGTTAAGTTTATATTATAAAATTATTGATTTAAAGTCAAACATTTTGCATATAATTATAATTTTCTTAAGTTTTTAATCATACTTTTTTTCCAAAGTGAGATTAATTAATATGTTATGTTTAAATAATTAGTAATATTATAATAATTATTAATAAATAATAATTAATTCGTATTAATTATTAATAATATTAAATTGTTATTAATGCATATGTTCAAAACATTACCTAACATTACATATGCTTAGTTAGAAAATTGACATATAATTTTTCTATATTTAGATATAATATATTCTATTCCATATATAAAAAATTTTAAAAAAAATATTTTAATGAAACGTATAAAAATAATTTTCGTTTATAGAATCCAAAAATAAATTAATTATCTATTCTCTTAATTATCTATTCTAAAATTTATTTATAAACAAGATTAATATTAAATTATTTGGAATAAATTTTCAGTTTAACAAGTTTCCAAACATTTATTTATAGACAAGCTTTTCTAAATCCTAATAGTTTTCGAGACAAAAAATTAATTGTTGTGAAAAAAAATATTTTACATCAATTACTTTTCATAATAAATGAAACTCAACTACAAAGAAGCAAGTCAAATTTTGACAAACAAGAAATTCAGGACAGCTTTTAATTTCCATCTTATCAGCAGACGAAGTTCAACGAAATAATTGAGAAAGAGAGAGTTATTAATTATTCACACATTCATTTCCACTTAAGCACTGAGTGACACAGAAACATCTTCTTCAAGAAAAAAAAAAAAAAAAAAATGGAATTTCCAAAAAGAAAAATATTGATCTGTTTCTGCGAGAAATGCAACATCGCAAGAGAGCTCTTTTGAGTCAGAGGAATGGTGACAGCTGCCATTTGACACATGAATATGTCTGACAGTTTCGCCTTCGACTTTGTTGAAAAGTGAAGTGAAGAGAGGTGGGGAGAAAGTTCGAATAGTTACTACAATAAAGGAAACTAGTTATCTGCTGACTAGTGAATTATGCGATAGTTCTATTTAGTTAATCATAATAAAAATGTTTTTTTTATTATTTAACTATTACTTTAAAATGTATTCATTTATTTTGATGAAAAATATCTTTAATAAAGAGAATTACTTTTTATCGTTTCTTTTTATTTAATTTATGAGTTGTTTCATTTTCTCCATAAAAAACTGCAAGTTAATTGCGTATTAAAATGAGCGTATTATCATAAACTTTAATATATTTTATTAAATTATTAATTTAAAGTAAAATATTTTGTTTGTGATTATAAATTTATTTAGTTTTATTTATGTTTGAGTATTTCAGAGTGAGAGTAATTAATATGTTATGTTTAAATAATTAATAATAATAATAATAATAATTATTATTATTAATACTATTAAATTATTATCAATACAGATGTTTAGAATATTATATAACATTACATATGTTTAGTTAGAAAACTGACATATAATTTTTCTACATATAGCATAACACTTTTATATATATCAGGTTTCAAAAAAAAAAAAAATTTAATAAAACATATAAATAATTATACAATTAACATACTATATTATTATCACATATATTAAATAATATATAATTACAAATAAACATACAATAACATTTATCAATATTTTCATAAAATGTTGATAAACGTAATTGAAGAGAAATGTTAACTTATAATAATATATAATTATATGTTAATATATTAACATACTATATAATTATAAATTAACATACTATAACATTTATCAATATTTGTAAAAATTGTTTCTGTGGTTATTTTGATTAATTAATTGATTGATTTTGATTGATAATTAGATTGGGATCTATAGTTTAACGTGAATTCCGAACCACTCACAAACATCCACCGCCAGTATTCGAACATTAAGCTTGTAGTACCAAAGGCCAGAGGGCTAGCCAGTTAGGCCGCAGTCTTCTAGGAGAATTTTAGTCATTTGTGCAGTGGAGAATTTGGCGTTACCAAGCTGTATTATAACTCTTTTTTGCTTAATCAACGAAGGCCGTTTTTTACAAAAAGGCTTTTAAGGGTATTAGCTGATGACAGTGATTGTCCTCTAAGATCTAGTAAAGAACAATTCTTTCCGTATCTGAATTTGCACTCAAATGAATCTGGAGGCTGACCCCTTCAAAGCTGGGGGGGGGGGGGATCTTGAGTGCCAGCTAAATACAGTAACCTTGAAACTGAAACATAAAATTAAATCCTCTAAAAATGTGTATAAGTCTTGTTTTTGTTTGTTCGATTATATTGTTGTTGTTGTATCCCTATGGAAGGAGGGAAGAGGGGTGCAGCTTCTGTTTCAGATGGAATACTCGTAGGTAGAAGTCTGACTGTGTAGTTGAAGAAGAAAGGCAGTGACTACCGGGAGGACTCTTAGGGGGAACTATCACGCATTTGCGTATCGTATGGGAGAAAATGTGAAAACTCCCACTAGTAATCTGATTATCCAGCCAAAATGCTGATCATCACAAAAGCCATCGAGGCTCCTCTTTTTTTGAAACAGTGTTTACAACAAGCCGCCAGTGTATGAACCTCTCAATATATTGGATTAAACCTTAATTGGTTAAAATTTAACCAATGGGATCATTTCTTAGCCATCCTTAAAAAACGGACATGGCATATTTTTGAACATAATAAAAACATTTTGCTTAGAAGAAAAAATTGCAATTTATGTATAGTTAAAATTGAACATATTTTTGTTGTTCCTAATCCTCAGTGTGGGACGGACATCCCATGAATAGTTAACTCATGGATGGAAGGAAAGGGGGCAGCTTCTATTGTGATGGAGCACCCGTAGGTAGAAGTCTGACTTCTGCTTTGTGTCGCTGAAGAAGGATGGGTGGTGCCTTCCTGGGGGACTTTTAAGGGTAACTACTCGCATTTGTAATCGTATGGGTCTAATAAGAAACCCTGGAAAATTCCTACCAGGTAGTCCGACTCAAGACACGCCCCTGGGTAATGCAATGCTGAACATCTCAAACGCTATCAAGTTTCCCCATTTTTTGAAACAGTGTTTACAACAATCTGCCAGTGGATTGAACCTCTTAAAATATTGGATTAAATTTTAATTGCTTAAAAATTTACTTAATGGGATGATTTCTTTACCATCCTTATAAAATATAGACTTAACTTATTTTTGAACCTAATAAAAACATTTTTTAAAACAAAAAATTGCAATTTATGCATAGTTAAAAATAGTTTGTTGTTCTTAATCCTCAGTGTGGGACGGACATCCCATGAGTAGTCTACTCATGGATGGAGAGAAAGGACAGCTTCTGTTGTGATGGAGAACCCGTAGGTAAAAGTCTGACTTGGCTCCGTGTCACTGAAGAAGGAGGGCAGTGCCTTCCGGAAGGAGTTTTTGTAGAACTACCCCTCATTTGCATATCGTATAAGAGAAAACCCGGTAAACTCCCGCCAGATAGCCCGATTAACGTGGCAAGATGTTGAACATCGCAAAAGCCATCGAGTCCTTGTTTTTGAAACAGTGTGTCTACAACAAAGCCGCTAGTGGATTGAACCTCCACCCTAATGCTCATTGATGGGATCCTAATGCCATCAAAGTTCAAGCAATCAAGTAAAATAATACATGCCTATATCTGTGTACTTATGGTCACTATTATTTAAAAAACAAGTAATTATAAAAAAAAAAATTTTAAAGTCAATTCCTTCTTTTTTTTTTTACTCTATTGCAGAAAGTCCTTTATAAATAATTTCTCCTCATTTTATCTGGCGCCATCTATTGGTAGATATATGCAACTTAAATCTAAAAAAAACAAAAATTAATTAATTTAATTTAATTACTAAATTAATATTTGAAAAAACTGTATTAACATCCAGTGTCATCCACTACAAGTTAAAAAAAATGTATTTGAACTTAAATGAATGAATAAAAAGTATTTTATGAACGATTGAAAATGTGAACAAGATATATATAGGAAGAGTGTGAGTTAATAGAAGGAATTGAAATAAAGCTGATCCGTTTATATTAGTAAACTAATAAAAGAAAATTTTTACAATAATTGCGTCGCGAGTTGCAACTGAGCCACGAATCAGGCTTTCGATTATAATTACGTAATAATAAAAGAAAATAGGGTGTTGATAAAATATCATGTGATTCGTAATAAGTTTCGACAATTTGGTGGCCTTTTCCCGAATAAAATATAACTAGCGTTGCATACGTATAGCATTTTATGAGATTTTGTATAAGTGGAGTAAATGTTGTGCTTTATTATAAAAATAAAAATATTAAAAATTATTCACGGGAGAGTGTTCGTCGTGCAATGAAATCATTAAGGTAATCCATTTAATGGGAAACTTACACGGGTTTATCATTTAATGGGTACATCATTAAAGATTTTTATTGACAGTAATTTGAGAGTGAATTTCTAGCTGCTCGCAAAAGTGGAGAAAAAAAACTAGAGATTTTTTTTTCAATAAAACTGAATATTAGTAGAATAAATTGTCTGTTACCTTATCAAAAACTTCTGTGACGGTTAGTATGGAAATGGAAATGAAATTTATTGCTAGCATAAAGTTTAAGTATGAAAAATTTCGTAAAGTCATCACGGAATTCACATTATAATTTTAAACATTATTTTAACGTTAATTCAAATGTCAGAAATAGTAAAAAAATAACATAAAAATTTTGTGGTTAAATTTAAATCCCGTCAATGTTCAAGCAATCAGCTAAAATAATCTATGCTTATACCTGTGTGCTATAAGCATCACATTACACATTTTTAACAGTATTTTAACATTAGTTCAAATGCCAGAAATAGTAAAAAATATATTAATATAAACACTTTGTGGGGAAATTTAAATCCATTAATGTTCAATCAATCAGTTAAAATAATCTATGCTTATACCTGTGTGTTATTAGCATCACATTACACTTTTTAACAGTATTTTAAACGTTAGTTCAAATGGCAGAAATAGTGAAAAATCTATTAATATAAACATTTTGTGGTGAAATTTAAATCCCCATCAATGTTCAATCAATCAGTTAAAATAATCTATGCTTATACCTGTGTGTTATTAGCATCACATTACACTTTTTAACAGTATTTTAAACGTTAGTTCAAATGGCAGAAATAGTGAAAAATCTATTAATATAAACATTTTGTGGTGAAATTTAAATCCCATCAATGTTCAATCAATCAGTTAAAATAATCTATGCTTATACCTGTGTGTTATTAGCATCACATTACACTTTTAACAGTATTTTAAACGTTAGTTCAAATGGCAGAAATAGTGAAAAATCTATTAATATAAACACTTTGTGGGGAAATTTAAATCCCATTAATGTTCAATCAATCAGTTAAAATAATCTATGCTTATACCTGTGTGTTATTAGCATCACATTACACTTTTAACAGTATTTTAAACGTTAGTTCAAATGGCAGAAATAGTGAAAAATCTATTAATATAAACATTTTGTGGTGAAATTTAAATCCCATCAATGTTCAATCAATCAGTTAAAATAATCTATGCTTATACCTGTGTGTTATTAGCATCACATTACACTTTTAACAGTATTTTAAACGTTAGTTCAAATGGCAGAAATAGTGAAAAATCTATTAATATAAACATTTTGTGGTGAAATTTAAATCCCATCAATGTTCAATCAATCAGTTAAAATAATCTATGCTTATACCTGTGTTATTAGCATCACATTACACTTTTTAACAGTATTTTAAACGTTAGTTCAAATGGCAGAAATAGTGAAAAATCTATTAATATAAACACTTTGTGGGGAAATTTAAATCCCATTAATGTTCAATCAATCAGTTAAAATAATCTATGCTTATACCTGTGTGTTATTAGCATCACATTACACTTTTTAACAGTATTTTAAACGTTAGTTCAAATGGCAGAAATAGTGAAAAATCTATTAATATAAACATTTTTGTGGTGAAATTTAATCCCATCAATGTTCAATCAATCAGTTAAAATAATCTATGCTTATACCTGTGTGTTTAGCATCACATTACACTTTTTAACAGTATTTTAAACGTTAGTTCAAATGGCAGAAATAGTGAAAATCTATTAATATAAACACTTTGTGGGGAAATTTAAATCCCATTAATGTTCAATCAATCAGTTAAAAATAATCTATGCTTATACCTGTGTGTTATTAGCATCACATTACACTTTTTAACAGTATTTTAAACGTTAGTTCAAATGGCAGAAATAGTGAAAAATCTATTAATATAAACATTTTGTGGTGAAATTTAAAATCCCATCAATGTTCAATCAATCAGTTAAAATAATCTATGCTTATACCTATGTGTTATTAGCATCACATTACACTTTTAACAGTATTTTAAACGTTAGTTCAAATGGCAGAAATAAGTGAAAAATCTATTAATATAAACATTTTGTGGTGAAATTTAAATCCCATCAATGTTCAATCAATCAGTTAAAATAATCTATGCTTATACCTGTGTGTTATTAGCATCACATTACACTTTTTAACAGTACATTTTAAACGTTAGTTCAAATGGCAGAAATAGTGAAAAATCTATTAATATAAACATTTTTGTGGTGAAATTTAAATCCCATCAATGTTCAATCAATCAGTTAAAATAATCTATGCTTATACCTGTGTGTTATTAGCATCACATTACACTTTTAACAGTATTTTAAACGTTAGTTCAAATGGCAGAAATAGTGAAAAATCTATTAATATAAACATTTTGTGGTGAAATTTAAATCCCATCAATGTTCAATCAATCAGTTAAAATAATCTATGCTTATACCTGTGTGTTATTAGCATCACATTACACTTTTTAACAGTATTTTAAACGTTAGTTCAAATGGCAGAAATAGTGAAAAATCTATTAATATAAACACTTTGTGGGGAAATTTAAATCCCATTAATGTTCAATCAATCAGTTAAAAATAATCTATGCTTATACCTGTGTGTTATTAGCATCACATTACACTTTTTAACAGTATTTTAAACGTTAGTTCAAATGGCAGAAATAGTGAAAAATCTATTAATATAAACATTTTGTGGTGAAATTTAAATCCCATCAATGTTCAATCAATCAGTTAAAATAATCTATGCTTATACCTGTGTGTTATTAGCATCACATTACACTTTTTTAACAGTATTTTAAACGTTAGTTCAAATGGCAGAAATAGTGAAAAATCTATTAATATAAACACTTTTTGTGGGGGAAATTTAAATCCCATTAATGTTCAATCAATCAGTTAAAATAATCTATGCTTATACCTGTGTGTTATTAGCATCACATTACACTTTTTAACAGTATTTTAAACGTTAGTTCAAATGGCAGAAATAGTGAAAAATCTATTAATATAAAACATTTTGTGGTGAAATTTAAATCCCATCAATGTTCAATCAATCAGTTAAAATAATCTATGCTTATACCTGTGTGTTATTAGCATCACATTACACTTTTTAACAGTATTTTAAACGTTAGTTCAAATGGCAGAAATAGTGAAAAATCTATTAATATAAACATTTTGTGGTGAAATTTAAATCCCATCAATGTTCAATCAATCAGTTAAAAATAATCTATGCTTATACCTGTGTGTTATTAGCATCACATTACACTTTTAACAGTATTTATTTTAAACGTTAGTTCAAATGGCAGAAATAGTGAAAATCTATTAATATAAACATTTTGTGGTGAAATTTAAATCCATCAATGTTCAATCAATCAGTTAAAATAATCTATGCTTATACCTGTGTGTTATTAGCATCACATTATAATTTGTAACAGTATTTTAATGTTAGTTTAAATGTCAAAATAGTAAAAAAAAAAATAGTTACACAAACATATTGTGATGAAATTTAAATCCATCAATGTTTAAATTATCAGGTAAAATAATTCATGTTTATACCTGCGCAATTATGATTACTATTTTTAAAATAAAAACCAATTCTATTTATATTAGTAAACTAATAAAAGGGAAATTTCCTGCATTGAAAAAAAAAGCAATATCAAATCTTTTTAAAAATAAAATAAAGAAGGAAACATATTTGGTACATTTCAGTGCGGAAATTTAATTCTAATCGCTGAACACAAAAATATATTTTGTTTATTTATTATTCTCGTACTAGCAAATACTGATGTTATGCTAGACTTTCCTCAGTAGCACACATAATTCTTAAATGACTCATATAATTGATCTCGTGTTGAAAAAGAGCACGGAAAGCTCTGAATTGGTTTATTAACTGAATTTCCGTGTAAGCCTCGTGTTTGCACGCATGTAAACATATGATATAAACAGCACAAAAAAATCCACATAAATAAATTAACTTAAATCAACCATATTTTTTTTTCTCATTAGGAGGTTTACATTTACGTTTATAAATCGAAAGGATTACAAGAAGGGCTGTTTGAACAAATTAGTGCTGTTATGATGAAAACAAAAAAATGCTGACAAATGCAACTTGTCAATATAGGAAAGTCAGATAATTAGAATAGTAAATAAAATGATTTTTAAAAAGAAATAGTAAATAAAAATTAAATAATAAATAAAAACTGTAAATTAACATAAATAAATTAATTGAATTCATTAAATGAGTGAATTAATTTACATCTGATCGATTAAATTGATTGAACATAAGAATTCATTTACAATTGATTGAATTAATTAATTTTACAATTGATTAAATTGAATTGAATTAATTAAATAATTTACGATTGATTCAATTAATTACTTAATTACCATTTATTTATTATATTGATTGAATGAATTAATTAAAATTGTAAATAAATTGTTATTGTAAAAATATATGGAAATAAATGTAAAATAATTTAAAAAAGTATTGTGTAAAATTACTTTTTCATGGTTTTCAAAACTTTCCCTATTTCTTTAATCTTTTACTGTAGCAATTATTTTCATTCCTGTAATGGATTTAATGTATCTGACTGATATTAACAGTTTCCATTATTTGTTGTGAATAATTCTTTATTGATTTCTTTTCTTAAAAATGCATACAAAAAAAAAAAATTCACGAATTCTTTTTGCAAAAAAAACAAAAAAAAAAAAAAAAAAAAAAAAAAAAAAACATTTGTCATCAATTTGAGAATACCAATTTATCAAGCGCGAACATGAATTAATAATGACTTCTACAACTGAACTTGGACATATAATAAAATTAAACATATAATAAAAATCACGACATATAATAAAATTAACTTTGATAATTATTTCCAGTATTAAGGTTATACTCCAAAAGTTTTAAACAATTGATAACTTACACAAAAAACTATACACTTTCTACATCAATTACTTTTCATTAAAAAAAAAAAAAAAAGAATTATAAAAAAAAAAAAAAAAGTTAAATTTCCTGGTATTATTAAATTCAGGAAACTGCTTAACTTTTTAATTTCCATCTTATGCTAGACTTTTCTCAGTAGCATGCAAGATTCTTAAATGACTAATATATATAATTGATGGCATGTTTGAAAAAGATCATGAATAAGCTCTGAATTGGTTTATTAACTAAATTTCCCTCTAAGCCTTAGGTTATTTAAGGTTGCCAACAAATGATATAAACAGCTTCCAAAACCCAAATAAATAAATCAGCATAAATCAAACATATTTTTCTCATTAGATTTCCATCTACATTTATAGATCAAAAGGATTACAAGAAATTCTGTTTCTATAAATTTATGTTCGTATAATGAAAACAAAAAATTGCTGGCAAAATCGAATTGGCAATACAGAAAAGTCAAATAATTTGAATAGTAAATAAAATAAAAATAGTAAATAAAAATTAATTCTTTTTATAAAAGAGAACTAATAATCAGATAACCATTAAATAATAATGTAAAATATAACAAATCTGCAGTAAAATAAAAATAAATATTTACTTCACATAAGTGAATAAAGTTATTATAATTTTTAATGTTATAAGTAAAAAACAATTGCTGACAAATGTGACTTGCCAATACACAAAAAAGTCAAATAATTAGAAGAGTAAGTAAAATAAAAATAGTAAATAAAAATAATTTGATTGATAAAAAAAATAACTACTCATCAGATAATCATTAAATAATATTGTAAAATATAATATATCTGTAGTTAAACCAAAATAAGTATTTATATAAAGTTACTGTACTTTTTTAATGTTACATAAAATTTACAGACTGAAACAAAAGCACAAAAACATTTGGCCATTTTGCTATTTCAAAATACAATGGTGACGTATTAAATACATTGAAAAATGAGAGTATTTATTACTACTTAAATGTGAGAGTATGCAATTATGTATTGTGTGTAGTTTATAGTGATTTAGAAGCGATTGCAGTGGTTGCGAAAGTTATACGCAATAACTAATCTTTGGATAAATGTATTGAGAATTGTATTTTCAATACGAGACGTTTTTCAAAACAATATTATGTGAAAGTTTATGAAAGTGTTTTATTTGACATTGATGTTTAAAAATAATGAATTTAAAAAATATGTGCTTGCGTTTGAAAAAGTACCAAAGCTCATGTTATTCTACAATTTTAAAGCATTTGTGCTTTATGTTTTATATAATTTATTATATAAAAGATTTCTTAAAAGGTCAGTAACGAAAAAAAATGAAGAGCATGCATGTAAAGATTAAGTGATACTAGTTATCGCGTTCGTAACATGTTGTTGTTTTGGAGGATTATTTTAAATGAAAAAAACATCAAACGCAAATTGAAATGCATAAAATGATACATATATGTCCTTTGTATCATTAATTTTTTCAATTCCTACTATTAGTTCACACTCTTCCTATATATATCTTGTTCAAATGTTCAAAACGTTCATAAAATACTTTTTATTCATCCACTCAAGTTCAAATACATTTTTTTGAACTTGTAGTGGATGACACTCGATGTTAATACAGTTTTTCAAATATTAATTCATTCATTAAATTTGATTAATTAATTTTAGTTTTATATGGGAGAAAAAAAATTCTCTTATATAAGATATTTAGCAGGATATAAATTTAGGAAAAAAATAGCGTCAGTGGTGAAGTCAGTCTGAGTCAAGGAGGGAACAAAATGGAAAATGAACCATGTGAATAAATTAATGAGAGAGAAGTGTGTGTGTGTGAGAGAGAGAGAATTTTTCTAACTTAAAAAAATGAAAATTATTTATAAAGGACTTTCTGCAATATAGTGAAAAAAAGTAGAAATTGGCTTTGAAAATTTTTTTATATTACTTGTTTATCATATAGACAGTAAAAAAATAAATAAAATATATTTGATTGATAAAACAAAATGTATATAAAAATCTTATTCCAAAACTATAAACAAACTAAGATAAAACTATAAACAAACTGAGATAAAACTATAAACAAACTAAGATAAAACTATAAACAAACTAAGATAAAACTATAAACAAACTAAGATAAAACTATAAACAAACTAAGATAAATTATAAACAAACTAAGATAAAAAAAATATAAACAAAGATCAAACGATATAAAAAGATCTGTCTTCAACATAAACAACTACTACCACAACAAAACCGACAGTGACAGTAGAAGTTTCATATAGAACAAGTGATTTCAAATAAGTAAAATTTCATTGCCTTCTCCAATGATTAAAAAAAAAAAAAAAAAAATCGAAGAACAAATTGATATGCAATTTATTTTTCATAAAAACGCCTAAATTGTAAAACAGGTAATTGGATATAAATATTTATGAAGAAAAATTATCGAATATGCAGTATTTGTACTATTTTGCATCATACCAAAATATAAATAAACATTTTGATAGTTTATATTATTTTAAATTTTAGATTAAGCCTTATTAGGGTTCATTATCAATTCGATGCATTGACAATAAAGCACTTTTAATTATATTCCGTTTCAAGATTTTCTAAGACAATTCTATCCAAACATAGTTGGATACCTTAATATTTAAAATCAGTCCATAAGGAACCTACATCAAAATTAACAGTGCAAACAACGTGTTCAACAGGACGCCTATAAATATGTTTCAACACCAGGGATTAGTTTTTAACATTTAATCATGTACTAAATGTTCCTAATAACAAGCAACCCATGGGATTCGTTTTAGTACGAAGCTCTAACAATTAAATTATGTTACCTTTCAGAAATTTTAAATGCAGTTCATGTTAGAAGCCGATAAATTATTCGTTCACTCCTTACCGATTCAGGTCACGTTCGAATGCAAATGGGAATAGGCGTTCGCAGGTGTTCGATTGTTTGCTTTTCCACAACTGTTGCTCTATGAATATGCATCTGGACTAAATAATAACGATGTGGATTATTACAATGTAGGGAATCGGTAAAGTCTTGAAAGATGCGTCAATTTTAAATTAAATGTTTGTAATAAAAGTGTCTATGTGAAAGTCGTTGTATAATAATCTGTATTGACAATTTGGGCATACATTTCCAATTAATAATAATTAACATAATCAAAAATGGATGATTGCAAACTCTTGTTTACTGACGTCATGAGCTTTCGTTTTAGAAGGATGATGTGTTTAATGATAATGTCTACGTGAAAGTAGCGTTGTACACTAATCTCTATGAACAATTTGGGTATACATTCCTAATAAAATAATAATTAACATAAGAGTTTGTTATCATCCATTTTTGAGTATTTACTGACGTCATGAGCTATCTTTTTAGAAGGATGTAGTCTTTAATGATAATGTTCTCTGATAATGTCAATGTGAAGAAGGATGACGTGTTTAATGATAATGTTATTTGATAATGTCATGATAATGTCTTCACAATGTCTATGTAAAGGACGACGTGTTTAATGATAATGTCCTCACAAGGTCTACGTGAAAGTGGTGTTGTACATTAATCTGCATGGAAAATTTGGCGCACATTCCCAATAAAATAATAATTAACGTACGAGTTTGTATTCGTCCATTTTTGAGTATTTGTTGACATCATGAGTTTTGTTTTTAGAAGGCTAACGTGTTTAATGATAATCTTCTCTGATAATGTCTACGTGAAAGTGGCGTAAACTGTATGGACAATCTGGGCATACATTCAATAAAATAGTAATTAGCATAAGAGTTTGCACTCATCCATTTTTGAGTATTTATTGAAGTCACGAATTTTCGTTTTTAGAAGGAGGACGTCTTTAATGATAATGTTCCTCACAATAGTAATGTGCCATAGAGAAATAAAGTTTGTGTGCCAAATAAAAGTGTAGTAAACAAGGTGGCTATGGTAAACAAGAAGGCTTGTGTTGTTTTAAATACTGCACTGTCTTAAACATGACAATTGCACTATTCTGAAAAAGTTATTGTTGACTTGCAAATTTCCAATCCAACTGTCAATTTTTCTAGGGCTAATTCAATTTAAAGTTAGCAGTTCTTATTATATTTCATCTTGTGTATTTACTGACATCAGGAGCTTTTGTTTTAGACGGATGACATTATAATAGTGCAGAGTTTCTCTGATAATGTTTCTCATAACATAGAGGGTTCAAATCGTAATCGTATCGAATCGGTTCATTTGAACTAATCAGATCGTATAAATCGGTTTGTTCGTAATCTACTACTACTACACCACACCACACCACACCACACCACATCACATCACATCACTGTGCCTACATCTGAGTTGCCCCTGTATAGTTTAGGAATGATGTGGATGAGAAGCCTGACTGAGTTGGTTCGTTTGTAATCGTATCATACTTGTACGATCCATTCGAAAATTCTTTTGCTTTTTAACAAAATAATTGCTCTAATGAATTGGCCAGCTTATTCTACATACTGCCAAACGTATATGTTTAGGAAATGTTAGGGACAAGAGTTCTGTCTGTTTATTTCAAGCCAAAACAATTCACAATGTCACAATGTCAAGAAAGTTTCCTTCTGAAGGAGAAGAAGAGAATACTTCAGTTCTTTTCTTAATAATCTCATTGATTCAAAGACTTATAACTAAGGATCTCTTGATTCAATGGCTTATGATCACTTGATTCAATGACTCATTGATTCAACGACAATCTCATTTATTCAATGGCATTATTTTAGCTAGAGGATATCATTCTACTTATTGAAACTGCTGTTTATCTTGTTTTGTTATTTTATTTTATTTTATCATGTGTTGATAAAAATAAATGATGTATTATTTTTATTATTATTTTTACGATGCGCACAAATCGTACATTTTTTGTTTACCAATATATAAAGAAAAGAAAATGTATGCATTCCTTGCTCCTTGCATATTTTCATTATATTATAGCATTTTAAAGTGTTTCTGACTCAATTATTTATTTGTAATTTTATTAAAAATCATCATATCTTTTTATAGTTTTGAAAAGTAAATAACATATTATGTTACATTTCATATCATCTATGATATGATATAACCATGATATGTTACGTTTCATATCACCCATGTCATATGCTTATATCATGATACATAACATGATATGTATACATAGCATGATATGTTACCTTTCACATCTACCATGTCACATGCTTATATCATGGTACAAAACATGATATGTAGGATATGTATACATAGCATAATATGTTACCATTCATATCTACCATGTCACATGCTTATACCATGGTACATAACATATGTATACATAGCATAATATGTTACCTTTCATATTACCCACGTTACATGCTTATACCATGGTACATAACATGATATGTATACATAGCATGATATGTTACCTTTCATATCTACCATGTCACATGCTTATATCATGGTACAAAACATGATATGTAGGATATGTATACATATCATAATATGTTACCTTTCATATCTACCATGTCACATGCTTATACCATGGTACACAACATATGTATACATAGCATAATATGTTACCTTTCATATTACCCACGTTACATGCTTATACCATGGTACATAACATGATATATATATGTATCATGATATGTATACATAACATGATGCGTATAGCTTACAGCTTATAGCTAATCCCATTACATAGCATGATTACGTATACATAGCATAATATGTTTGCCTTTCATATTACCCACGTTACATGCTTATACCATGGTACATAACATATATATATGTATCATGATATGTATACATAACATGCGTATAGCTTACAGCTTATAGCTTATCCCATTACATAGCATGATTACGTATACATAGCATAATATGTTGCCTTTCATATTACCACGTTACATGCTTATACCATGGTACATAACATATATATATGTATCATGATATGTATACATAACATGCGTATAACTTACAGCTTATAGCTTATCCCGTTACATAGCATGATTACGTATACACAGCATGATATGTTACATATCATCCATGTTACATTATACCATGATATATAGCATGATAAATTATATTTTATATTATCCAAGTCACCTGCTCATACCATGTTACATAACATGATATGTTACATTTCATATTACCGTGTCCATATCATACATGTCAAGATAAATTGTAATTACGCCTATAAATACTGTATATTAGTAGTATATTATATAAGATGCTATGTTACATTTCATATCATCCATGCAACATGCTTATACCACGGTGAATAATATAATATGTTACATTTTCGTATAATCTATGACACATGTTGTACCATATCACGTAACATGATATGTTGCATTTCATATTACCATGTCAATGTCACACGTGTCAAAATACATTTTAATTAGGCCTATACATACGATATGTTAGTAGTATATTAAATAAGAATTATTATATTAAAATTTTATTCATCGTAAAAATATGTTCCACATTAAAAAGCAGAAACTTTTAATTCTAAATTTAGAAAGAGAGGAAAGAATATAAATATGACAAAAATTAAAATAAAAAAGTGACAAATTACGCATATCAGAACCTCATTTGTTTCTGCATGAATAGTTAATTATCGTATAATGAACTCATTAATGAAAACTTAATACAATGAAAAAAATTCTCTGTATTGATTATCAATAAAAAAAATTATAGAAAGCAACTCTAAATTATTAAGTAGCTAAAAATGTACAATTTTTCCCCAACTATCATTAATTTAAAAATTGAAAATAATGAATGATGATGATAATAATCATAAAAAGTTGTTCAGGCATTGAATATTATATTTATTGAACAAATAAAATATTTAATTACGAAAAAAAAAATTCTGTTCTTTTTAATGGAAGGGATATAAAAGATCATAAATATTTTTTCCCAATTAAAAAATAGTGTCAGTTATACATTTTTCTAAAAAGTCACCAGGAAAGTTTAGGAAATATATTTAATTAAATATCGTTGATAATTAAATTGAATTACGAAAAGAGATTATTTGTATTAAATTCCGAAATTCAAAATTATTACTTATTTAGTAAATTAATTATGTAATAAAATTTGATAATTAATAATTATTTAGTAATTATTGAATTATTAATTATTTAATAATATTTAATTCTTAATTACAATATTATTTAATAATATTTAATATATTAATTACTTAGCTTAATATTTTTTTTATATTAATTATTATTTAATATTAATTATTAAATTCAAAATCACATATTTGTACAGCATATATTAATTCCAAGATGTGTAGTAAAATTATTATAAATTTCGGATAGCCAACATAATAATTAGAATATCTGTAATATAATAGCCTGTAATATAAATATGACATAATAATAAATCTGATAAGAATTCTATTTGAATTGATTTTTCCCAACAAGGATATAACCACATAGATATATAACAGCATGTTATATGTATATAACAATGTATGTATATAACAACCTAAGTATATAACATATGTATACAGCAACGTATTAAATAGTACATACAACAATATGTTGGCTTCCGAAATTATATAATATTTCTCATGGAGTGCGATCTATCAGTCATTATTAACGTAGTTTTATGAATTATATTTGTACCATCTAAGAGGAAATAAAATAAAAGGACAAGGATAAAAAATAAGAAGGATAAAAAAAGAAGGATAAATAAGAAGGATAAAAAAAAAAAAAACCATAAATATTACTATTAAAAAGCAGACCGAAAATGAAACACATATTGAAAAAAGATATTTAGTACACTATATCCACAACTATATTTTAAAGGAAATACAATATTTTTACAAAAAGAAATCGGTGCTTCTAACTATTAATATTGGGATGTTTTATACCCAGAATACAGAACCCATTTTGTAATTTATGTAAATCAACAATTGATTTTAACCAAAGATTATTATCAACCTGTTTACCAAAGTCAAATTATTGTCAAACATGATATTAATTCTGTGTTATTGTGAAAGAAAATAATTTCAGAATTTTTTTATAATACACTGTCGTGTATTATAAAAAAAAACTTGCTAAATAATACCTTACTAAAATAAAATATCGCCAAATTAAAAAATAATAATAATAAATATATAAAAAAAAAAAAACCTCGCCAAGAGAGAGGGGACTTCCTCTGCACATTTAAAAAATTTTTATTACATTTTTATATAAATTGGTATACTTTGTTATTAGTTTTAATATTTTAAAATAAATGAGACATTGTCTTCTTATTAGCAAAGGGGCTTACGGGGCAAAAAATATTAACAATATTATATGATAATTAGTTATATTAAGTGCAATTATTTTTTTCTACTAATGAGAACAACCTGTTACTGAAATCTGTTAGCAAATATTCGGTATCATGTATAATAGAAATTAACGATTGTCTATGGACCTTCACAAGTCGAAACAATTGTTGATTGAATATGGACTACACCATGAGTTGTTGCATCGTGACTGGTGATAGGCCATGGGCTGAGAAAATGTCTACTCTAACGAGAAGTGAGAGAAAATGACACCCCACCCCATCTTGACGGATAGCCTTAAAAGGAGTTTTTTTTTTGGTGAAGAAGGGAGATAGTCTGCGACGAGTCTACAAGAAGTGCTGTTTTTTCTTCTTTTTTTCTCTGAAGTGACTGAATAGGCCGGAGTTTACACCTGTTTTATAAAGGGCCCCTTGTAGTATCGTGAATAATGTCCTTTTTATTGTTAAGTTATGCCGCAGACCAGGCAATTAGATTCGACGTAGACTCGAGAACTCCCAAATCTGCGAACTTGCAATGAACTGCACATGAGTATTTTATTTATATTCTTAATTTTTATTTTTTGTAAATAAAGTTCTGCATAAATTGCATACACACATATATATATATATATATATATATATATATATATATATATATATAATGCTTGCAAATAAAAGTTAAAGTCTTCCCATGAACTTGAAAGTGGGCCCCCTTCTTGAAGCCCTTATAGGTCTACACTGCGTAAAAAATAGAAGGACAGTGTTTTTTTGCCAATTAATGTCTCTTATTTTCTCCTAATTACCAGATATTTATGCAGATTTAGTTTAATGACCCTTTTTTTCATTTTAGGCAAAAAATTAAACATCTACCACTAATATTATTAATAAAATTAGTATATATAATTTCCGTATGCGTAAAAAAAGTAGAAGGACACTTGCTAATATATTTAATTTAGTGAGTTGTTCTTTAGTTAAATAGTGATTTTGTACTTTGTTTTATCCTTTTCTGTCAAAGAAATCTAATTTGTTTAAAAGTTACGCTGTTTCTCCGTTCTCAGAAATGCCTAAAGGAATACCTTGAACGATTTTCAAAAAGGCCAAATTTCCGCATATCAAAATGATGGTAAAGGTGTCAGAGAGATTGCTCGATTGTTGCAGATGAGCCCCAATACAGTTTCAAACTTTATCAGAAATCCTTATAAAAATGGAAAGAAAAAGAAGACTGGTAGACCGAAAAAGTTAACACCACGTGATGAAAGAAAACTTGTTCGTGTGCTTAAGAAGAACAAAGGAAGTGTTTCAAAGGCAAGAAATCAAGCAGGACTTAATCATGTGACGAAACAAACAGTTTACAACTATATTAAAAGATCTAAAAATTCATTTTCACGTTCAATATTATACTATAATACTATAATACTATATATAGTTGTAAGTAGTTATTTAACTGCTTAAATTCACGTTCACAATTATAAATTTCTTCTGACATTTTATCTCTGTTCAAGACTTTACAATTCACGATACTCCAATTGATATTTGTTTTAATTGGAATTCATTGAAACAAGTTGCTGGATTTAGCCATTTTATTTGTGGGACAGTTGATTATACAATAAATAAATAAATTTACATATTTATTACTTTCCACATAAAAACACATTTTTATAAAAAAATATTCCTAAAAAAGATAGATTTGATAGACTGATTTTGTACCACAAATATTTAATGTAAAAAAAAAATACACACACAAGTTATCGTCGTTCACCAAACGTTTTTCACTTCTGACAATTCCTGAAGATGACGAAAACGAATCAATAACAAAAAAGCAGTAGTCACGTGTTCGATTACGATTACGATTAAGATAGTCCACCTCGAGCATACATCCGGAAAATAAATCTGGCTCAAGTCGATGGAAGCACGTATGGCTTCGTCACCGAGCTATCGGAAAAATAATCTCAGGAAAACCGGAGCAGTTTAAGTTTATGAGATCTGGTCCTTTTCTTTCCAAAGAAAAAACCTGTTAAATGGTCTTCCAAAATGGCCGTCGTTTAGTGCAATTGAAATGTTCCAGGTAATAAATGATAATATCCGTACATAAAGTGTTTCCAAAGTGTAAATGGCGTGTATTTTGAAATAAAATTTAATTTTTATAATAGAAAAATACATTATACGAACATTAAATTTTGCAAATAATACAAATACATGATTACAATGCATTAATATTAATACAATACTTTCAATTTTAAATTTTAATGGGCAACCTGTTTTTCGACTCAACCGATTATAATTAAAAAATTTATTTTTCTAAGTAAATGCAGGGGAAGGACAGAAGAAATGTAAAAGTGACATCTTCAGCTAAAGCTTTTATTAAATTACAATTTTTAAATATACAGAAAGAATTAGGTCTTTATTTAGTTACAAAATAATTGAGTAATTATTAAATAATTTAGTAAATTAATATTAATGCAGAAAGAATAATTAATGTAAATTTTTTCTAAAAATCGTTTGGTGAAAGCATAAACATTTTTATTTCAAACTGAAAAGAAAATAAAATCGTTTTTTCATGAAAATAAAATCGTTTCGGAAAATTCCATAGTTCAAATTTTTTATTTTAAGACTGTTGATTTTAATGTATTTTTTTCTTACATTAAATTTCAAATTTTATGGGTAACCTGTATATAAAAAATGAATGTTCAAGCGATTATAATTTTTTTTTTTTTGATAAATTTTTTTTAAGAAATTAAATACAGTGTAAATGGCAGAAGAAAGTTCTAAGAAATTAAATCTTCAAGAAGTGTTAAAACATTTTATTAAATGACAATTTTTAAACATACAAAAAATTTAGATTTTTATTTGTTTACACAATAATTGAGAAATTATAAAATAATTTAGTAAAATAAAATTAATTCAGAAGAAATATTAACGTAAAATTGTTCTAAAAAATCGTTTGGTGAAAACATAAACAATTTTATTTCAAAGTGAACACGAGATTTTTTAAGAAAAGAAAATCGTTTGGAAAATTTTACAGTTTCTTTTTATTTTTTGTAATATTGCTATTATGCGTTTTGTTCTCACATTAAATTTTAAATATTATGGATAGCTGTATATAGGCTCAACCAATTATACATATTCTTTTAAATTATTTTCGCGAGCTTTTTTATACATATTTTTTATTTACAAAATAACTGAACAATTATTAAATAATTTAGTAAAAAATTAATTTAGATGAAAAATAAATGTAAAATTGTTTTAAAAAATCGTCAGGTGAACAATAAGTAATTTCATGTCAAAGTGAAAAGAAAATCATTTGGAAAATTCTAGAAATTCATTCGAAAATTCCATTTATTTATTATTTTTTTTTAAGATTTCTGTTATGCGTTTTGTTCTTACATTAAATTCTAAAATTTATGGGTGATCTGTATATAGACTCAACTGATTGCAATTTTTTTTTTTTTGTTAGATAATTTTTTCTAAGGAATGAAATGCAGTTGAAGTGACATCTTCAGTTAAATTTTTTTATTAAATTATAAATTTTAAACGTAGAAAAAAATGAGATTAATAATTATACAAATCATATCCATCTAACCGATTACAATTCATAAAAATTTCATACATCTAGCCTTTTCTGTTGTGACAGGTGCTTAAATATAATGAATTTTAACATTTCATAAGACTTTTCTATTGTTCTTAAAATACATTTAATTTTTTACGATGCTATTCTTCACATATTTAATTTAATTAATCTCTTTTAAACACATATTATATAACTTGGAAAGCCAAATCAACATTTTTTTGTAATCCATCCTAGTCGCAAATAGTCGCGACCTCAACAATGTTGGGAAAACAAGTCTCATATACAAATTCGGAGAAGTGAGCTTTATTTGTTAATTTATTAATTAATAATAAATTAATAAATAAATTTCGCTTTTTATTTATTAATCTTTTTCGCTATTTTTTTTCTTTATTAATTAATTCGACGCTATTCTCCACATAATTAATTTAATTAATCTTTTTTAAACACATATTTTACAAAACTTGGACGACCAAATCAAAATTTTTTTAGACCCATCCTAGTCTCAAATAGTCGCAACTTCAACAATATTGCGGAAGCAATCAAATGCAAACTCGGAGAAGCGAGTTTCATTTATCAATGTATTATTAATTATTTTATTAATTAATAATAAATTATTATTATTATTTTATTAATTAATTATTAATTATTTTATTAATTAATAGTAAATTAATAAATAAATCTCGCTTCTTTATTTATTAGTCTCCTTTCTCTGTTAATTAATTATTAAATCATTTTTTAATTTAAATTTATTTAATTCATTTTTTTTGGCTCTTTTCTGCATATACGTAATTTAACTAATCTTTTAGACGCAAATAGTGGCGACTTCAACAATATTGGGGAAACAAGTCTCAAACGCAAACTCAGAAGCGAGCCTGTTAGCAGAATGAAGGTTCTCGCGTGGATAATGGAGGTGCATGCGGGAAGGTGCTCATCTCCGGGAAAAAAATTGTTTGCCCCCTTTGTGTTCAGAAGATAAAGGAGGGGGGCGATTGTCTATGAGCAGGAGTCGAATTCGCGCTCATTAGAACTGGAACCTTTAGAGGGATGGTGGAAAAGTCAGCTTCATTTTTTGGACGACCTTGAGTGGGAATTGATTAGGAAAATATTTCGGCCTTAAATGTTCTGGAATGTTCATTACTGGCTTTTTAAAAAGACTATTCAATTCTGCTGGGTAATGAAAAAGGTTAAATAGTTGTATTCTCTGTAGCATATTATACGTGCTTTCAAATTTTTTAAAATTAGTTTTCGAAGTTTTATATTATTTTTCGAATTTTTTAATTCTTTAATATTTCTTATGCATTGTTTATTTAATGAATCGCTTCTGATCCCTACATATTTAAAGCCAGAGATATACAGACTTTTAAAAGTGTTGTAAAGTCTTGTAAAAGTTAAACTTGTGAACATACAAAACTTTGAAATTATCCAACACACACACACTTCACAAAAATTAACAATAAATCATATTCAGACAATAAATTATATTCACGAGTTATCGTTCAAAACTGAAAAAAGGAAGTATACAGATTAAATAAAAAAACTATAGAATTCCAAACGATTTTATAAAAAGCACGTGAAAGAAATTAAAAAAGTTAAAAACTTCTAAACGATTTCACAAAATGACTTGAAAAATTAAAAAAAAATAATAAAAAAAACTATAAAATTCAAACGATTTTACAAAAAGCATGTGAAATTTAAAAAAAAAATTAAAAATTTCCAAACGATTTTACAAAATGACGTGAAAAAATTTTTTAAAAATAATAAAAAAAAACTATAGAATTCCAAACGATTTTATAAAAAAGCATGTGAAAGACTTTTAAAAAAAAATTAAAAATTTCCTAACGATTTTACAAAATGACGTAAAAAAAAATAATAAAAGAATAATAAAAACTATAGTATTTCAAAGGATTTTTTATAAAAAAAAGCTACCAAAATAATTTTATTAAAAATGCACGTGAAATTAATTTAAATAAATCATTGAAAATAGACTTTGTGAAAGAAATGTGAACCAATAAGAAGCGTTGGAAGGGGTCTAGGACATTGCTGATTGATTTTTCCCAAAACAATACCTACATATTTTATAGACAAAAACTAGAGAATTCCAAACGACTTTATAAAAATGCACGAAAAAAATATAAATAAAAATAAAAACTATAGAATTTCAAATGATTTTTAAAAAGCACTTCAAAAAATTAAAAAAAAAACAACTATAGATTTCCAAACAATAAAAAAAAAAAAAATACACATGAAAAATTAAAAAAAAAAAAATCTAAAGATTTCCAAACGATTATAAAAATCACGAGAAAAAATTTAAATAAACCAATAAGAATAGCTCGTGAGAAAGCACGTTTTAAATAAATAAAATAAGAAATTTTGAAAGTGGTGAAGGAAACGAAAAAACCGATCAAAAGGACAGGAAAAACCCTGCTACCCCCAAAAATATAGGTAATAGAGCAAATAAATGTTAAAGCGTGATATTGGTTAGTGTTAGGAAAGTGAAAGAAAAGCTCATGAAAAAAAATGAAATAAATCTTATGTATAAAAATGCATATTGAAAGAAATTTAAAATATTAGCTAATGAACAAAATTTAAAATAATTCTTAACTCTTAGAAAGAAATTTAAAATAATTAATAGCTAATGAAAGAAATTTAAACAAATATTATGTATAAAAGTGCTGGCCAAAGAAATTTAATTAAAACAGAAATTAGGTATTAAAAAACTCTGCCAAAAAATTTAAAATTTACTGATGGCAGAGGAAATTTCAAAAATTGAAAGTAGTTAAAGAAATTACTGACAATGTTAGCCAAAACAATATCCATAATTTTATGGATACAATCTAAACAATAAAAAACACCCCATTTTGGCTGTAATAAAACATTATTTACAAGCCTATAACCTTATAACTTAATTAAATTTGGAACCTGGTCTATTGTTTAGTTTTCGAATTCAATAAGTTTTACGTTTTAAAAAAATAAACAATCTTCCATATTAATTTAAGCAAAGTAGCAAAAAGCTGACTTTCAGTGGTATTTTTATTTAAATGACCCCCTAACATGGAACGCCGGTGATATATTAGAGCGAAGCGTTTCGTTAATACTCTCCATTCATCCATGAATGTTATGGGTAATAAATTAAAAAATGTATTCAAATTTATAACAAATATTGGAAGATATTCCATACAAAAATCACATAGAACTCCAAACGCTTTCTTTTCTTGAAAAATCCCCATTATCACTTAAAAATAATTGATTTTTACTTTCGCCAGACGATCTTTTAAAACATTTCATTATTTTCACAAAAATGTAGTTTTTTTTAAATTTTTAAGTAGTTCGCATTTGATGTTTTTAAAAGAAAAAAAAAACTCACTGAAAGAAATTAAAAGAAAAAAACTACAGATTTGGAAAATGCCCAAAATTGACAGTGGTCAAAGACACCTAAACACCCCATTCATAAAAATATCCATGTACTTTATTTATGGAAGGGGTTTTTCGTGTCTTTTACTGAAGAGACGTAGCAATTCAATGTTTTTTTTAAATCTTTCGTAGTTTTCTTTTGCAAAAAACTGTAATTATTTTGAACAAAATTTCACGAACAAAATAATTAAAAAATTATATGTCACGAATTGAATACATTATTTGAGAATAGTGGTTTAAAGTTTTGCGAAATAAATAAAATCTTTTTCTTTTTCGTTAATAAATATTTCGTTGTATAAATAAATGTTATTCCCTAAAACCCAGTTGTGATAGAATGGATGAAGCGTAATATTTCCATAAAAGTTTATTTCATTGAAAATATTTTGGACTTTATATTAAAAGTAAAACTTATGTAAGTCATAGATCTTTTATAAAAAGATTTAAGTAGATATACATAACAATTATATATTTTATTACTTTTAGACATTTGAGGTAAAGTTATTGCTTTATAATGTGCATTAGTGTTAAATGGTATGTTTTTATTGTTCAATTATCCATAAAATAAAGTTTTTATAAAACCACTGTAAACAATTTCTTTTAGAACTTGATTGTTATAATTATTAGTATAAAAAGATTTTGATTAGTAGTTTAATTAACCTCAAATATAAGAAGCTGTACATATATCTGTTTAAATGTTTTAGTTTAATCATTAATTAAACAAAATTACTAATTTCTTTACATTTAATTTGCTAAAATAAATCTTTTATTTTACATATTTCTTTTGAAAAATACTTTAAACATACATAAAGATTTTTTTTCATTTTTTCATGAATTTCCCAAAGATAATCTATTTATTTTATTTGACTTTATATTTATAACGTGTTTTTCGGTCATCATTTTTCGTTTTTTATAAAATAATTGTTTTAAATTTATTTTATAAATGATTATTTTTAAAATCAAAGTAGAAAATGGCAATCTTTTTTTTATACCAGGGTCGGCATATTTTTATTGTTTGAGAGCCACATCGGCTCTGTTTTTAATTTTGAAGTGCTTTAAATCATTTGAAATCTATAGTTTATTTTTATCGAAAAAAAACTTTAAAATCGTTTAAACATGTATGACTAACACGCAAGCAAAGTGGTCAACTTTAAAATGCACACCGCGAGGGTTAGGAGCATTTATGTTTCGTCGCATGGAATAGTCTTCAGATTTGCTACAGTGAGGTGAAGAAGTTGGCATTTGGAGTGCTGACTATCTTTCAGGATCACGACATATTCATTGCGAGCAAGCGTTCTCTGCATGAATATAATTAAAAGTAAAGTAAGAAACCAACTAACAAATGAAAATTTAGAGTCGTGTTTGAAACTTAAAAAAAGTTATGAGCTAATTTATCAAATTTTCTAAAAACCATATAAAATACAAATGCTCCCATTAGTTGTTTGCTCAAAATCATGCTATTAACTGTTATTTTTTTATTTTAGAAGTACAAAAGGTGATGGCATTGTTTAGTAAGTTAAATTTTTCTACTTGAACAACCATTACCATGTAACTCCCATTGTTGTTTTCTCAATTGTTTAAATTATTGGAAATTTTACAAGTTGGAGTGTTGTAAGTAAATGCTTATAATTGTTTTTAATTTTACTTACACTTAATAAGAAGTAATTATCTACAGTAATGCCATATATATGTATATTATTTGTGAAAAACTTACTTTGCCTTATGTGAATAAATAGATTAGTTTTTTTATCAAAAAACTTTATTTATGCAGGTATATATTTATTGTTACAACTGCAAGAAGAAAAGAAGTTTTTGTGGCTCTTTAAAAACTTTAAATTTATGCTTTCCATTTTGGCTGAACACTGGATTCAGGTTGGGCTTGTTATTCTATACAGTCAAGCATTTCTTTTTATTTTACTCTGATCAGTTGATTCATAAAAGTCACATGGAAATACGATTCATAGAATTATTTTTTGAAAAGAAGCATTCCATATATATATATATATATTTGTGTAAGAACCAAACATATAGATACACAAATATTTAATTATTATTATTGACTATAATAAAGTGTTACATTAAAATAATTTTGTGTTTTGATCACAAATAATTATTTTTATTATTTTTACATAAACTTTCGCCCTTGTTAATTACTGAAAAAAATTTTTGAAGATATTTTATTTCAATTTGAAATACCATGTAAAAAGAATCTTTATTCATCTATTCAATGCATTATACTGAGCAAATTTTGGGATTCAGTTAGAAATCTATAAAAGGAAATATATATCACTTACAGGGATACAGAATAAAATAAGATATATATTTGATATACTGTCTTGAAATAGAGATAGAAAAAAAATATTACGTGGATATATTTTTCTTTTCAAAATTAATTATCAAAGATTTTTCTCATATAAAATACTAAATCATTTTACTTCTTATTGAGAGTACCCAGGAAGTAAAATAAATGCATTGTAACTAAAAATGTATACATTTTCAATCAGAAATTCTTTTTCAGTTGGAATATTTGTTTTTAAAAATAAAATATTTAATGTTTAATTTATGTTTTGAGTTGTGCCAGTGATTTTCTCCAATTGCGAATCCAAATATTTTTATATATGTGGCAATATATAATCTTATAATCACATAAAACGCGTATATAACATGTGTATATATTTCGTATTTTCTTGGCAGGAAAGGAGACCTAATATATTCTTTAACAAGCGCATATTTACAACTAGCACTAAAATTTAACAGAAGATAAAGCTGCAGTGTTGCATACGAATATTTATGAATTTTGTTTAGTCTGTTTTTGTTTGCACGCAATTAGTGCTTTGTTTAATGAGAACAACCTGTCATTTCAAACCTGACAACGGATAATCAGTATGATGGATAATGAGATCTCATGACGTGGGGATTCATCGATCATCACAGGTCGAAACAATTACAGATGGGATATGGACTAGCGTCATGAATTGCTGCACCGTGACTGGTGATAGACCATTGTCACTCAATGGGGTGTGAGGAAACTTGACCCTCTCTTTGCTTTAGGGTTTCCTTAGGGAGTTTTGGAAGAAAGGAGAGAAGGTGTTTTGGCAGTCATTCCACAAAGTGTAGTCATTTTCTCTGGAAGTGGCCACGGCCTAAGAAGTGGAACTAAAGAGAGTGAAGGAGGTTTCAAGTTTGTACACAAAAGTAAAAAAGGACCCTTGCGGTTTCGTATATCACGCCGTGTTTTTGGTGGTCTGCTGCAAACCGGGTACATTAAATTTGTCATAGATTCCAGAACTCGTAAATTTATGCCTTAGGATTGAACTACGCACTTGTGTGAATAAATTATATATTTAATCTTCATTTCTTTATGAAAAGTAATGTATAATAATCCAGCGAATTATATTGGTGTGGAAGGAATAAAGTGTTCAACTGAACTTGAAATTGTACTTTAGCAGATCCGTTATTAAGTACAGGCCATGACTTTACAATATAAATGTATTAAAAGTAGTTTTATAGTTTTGATATATTTATACATTTTTTGAAGTGAGAACTTTACGCGTATCTTATATACAATTTCAAAATTGGCTCTCATAAATTTGCGATGGTAGATGATAAGCGCTGAAGATTTGTGCACTTGAGAAGATATACTCTCATGTCCATGGTGCCTATAGGTATGTTATAACTTATTTTAAGATACTTTTTAATTTACTTCCTTAAGTGAAAAAAATTAACATGTAATAAAGTAACTTGATTAACCTATGAAGGCTTTTTTATTGCTGCAAAGAAGTACAGATTTTTCTTTTAGTTTAGCATTTAAGTGTTAAATTTCTTGCATTTTTAAAAAGCAAATTATCTTTACTTGAAGACTAACTTTAACTTTTGTTTATTTATGTTAGTACGGCTACCAATTTTTTACAGACATCGTTCTTTGAATCGTTCTTATACTTTGGAATCATTGTGTGCAGAGACTTTTTGTGCTAATCGTATGTTTCTAGTGGTGTGCGGGGAAATTAAACTTGGAAATGGGGATCTTCTTGCATGAAATTTGTGAAGAACAGTCGGGGTGTTACATCTCCATATAAATGTTATTAGTTCCAAAAAATTTAATCGACGTTCTTATATCCTGTGGAGATCATTAAAAAATGCGATTATTTTGTAACCATTTTACGACAGGTATTTACGACCTTTCATTTGTCCGCTCACGCAGCCATTCATGGAAACTTCCACATCTGAAGCGTAAAGAGATAACGACGATATAGTACGTCTATCCTAAATAGCATGAAATTGACTTGCAGCAGGCCTTTGGTTAAAAAACATAATGGCATATGCTGACGTCGTAGTTAAATCTGGTACAGGAACTCATTAAGTTATCTATTTTTTAGAAACATCTTTTTACACTGTTAAATATGAATTTTTAAATGATATTTTTTATTTACTTTTGCTTACAAACTCTCTAATTATTTGTATTATAATCATGTGTGGTTGTACAAAAGGGATATAAGATATAAATAGCACAATGGTGTTTATTTGCTTCTTTTTGAAATATTTTTACAGTATTTATCCAACTATCCAGTTTAATATACATCCACATTTATTCTATTCTCTTCGAAACGGCCTGATGTGGTGGCTACCACTTTATCATTTAATTTTCGCCACTTCAGGTTGGCGGTGTCATGGCGTTCTTTTAGTGGCTCCGGAATCACGTTAAACTGTGAATCCCAGTCTGTTTAGCACTTTGTACATGCACAGAAAATGAACTCATGCGAGCATTAATCAAAACCAAACCTAGCCCAATTCAATTATTCATCCTTGATAATATATAACATTATAAGGAAATACATAAATATATAAAATTGACATTCAGAGTTATAAACATACATATTTTTTACCTTTTACTTGAACCTTAAGAAGCATATTTTGAGAAATTTATTTCTCACTTACAATTTTTATGGAAGAATCCCTAAAAAAAATCTAAGAAAAATAAATCATAATCCCCTATGGATGCCTTACTATAACAACTATTAGAAATTACTTTTTTGTAACTTACTTCATTCAGTTAAAAAATTAACATGTAATAAGGTAACTTGATTAGTAAAACATTTTGTTACTGTAGTACCGTTTTCTGAAATTTGCATAGCATTTAAGTGTTAAAATTTCATTCTTACTCTTTTTATATCCACGTTAGTACCTTTTTTTGAGTAAGCTTTAACACATTTCATTTTTATGTATGCTAAGTGCAACTTCCTGAAAATTTTCTTACCAAATGCTTTTGACAGTCAAGAGAACAATATTTTACAATATTATTTGCACTTAAACAATATTTTTCGCAAAAACACACGTTTATTATATATACACTTTAAAACAATGTTTTATACAATCTAATTAAATATAAAAATAGAATTATTTTTCCTTTAACGCCTTTTAAATCTGTTATTATTTTGTATTATTATGTCCCGTTGTGGAATGGAATATGAATTATAAACTGCTTTCAATGAGGGTATTATAATTTTGACTACTATTAAGAAGGAGTCTGTTCGTTTTTTCTTATATTGCTGTATTTATCCAACTATCAAGTTTAATATGCATCACCCATTATTCCTTCTCTCAGCTTTGCTTGATGGCCAGTGGCGACCACTCTATCATTTGGTACCACATGTGCTTCGGGCTGGAAGTTTCATGGGTGCGCTTTGAGGCTCGAGTCCATGTTTAGGCTACTTCAGATCGGTCTGTATAGCCCTCACGTGTACTGCAATAACCATATAGTGCCAAACCAATCCCATATGAAAGAACTCGTAACTCTACGGAATAATGATGTTT
>BPLR01010072.1:0-36825 GCA_021605095.1 Caerostris extrusa
TTGAATTGTTTAAAACATATTGTTTACTGAAGTTTTATTTCTTTCATTTTTTAAGAAGAAATATCTTTTTAAGAAAATGAAAACAAAATATTCTTTTAAGAACTTTTTATTCTTTAAAAATATTCATTAAGAATTTTATATTCTTTAAAAAATGGTCTTAAGAAGAAATATTTGTAAATATTAAGATTCATCAATAAAACTTAATGAAAAGTTGATCATGAAACATTTTCCTCAAAATATCATATACTATTCAATTTTTTCATGTTGTTTTTTAATTTCCACACATCATTAATTAAATTTAATTTAATTATGAATCCTCAAAATTTTCAAAATTTTTTTTTCTCCTGACACTTTTATTATTCGATTTTAAGAACTATTATTGTATTAAGAACAATTCTATTATTGTAATATTTCTAAGAACAACACGTTTTTAAAAGTAGTCGAAAAACTATTACAAAATAATTTGTTTACTTTTCTTCATATTGTTTTACAGTAAAATAAAGTTATGGTTTTCTTATAATAATCTTAAAAAGAATATTGCAACCTTTTCGGCCATGATACATTATCTTCTAATTAAGGTGTCAACTGTAATAATTGAAACAGCGTTTATGCACTCTTATATTCCAAGCTACGACGCAAAACATAATAGTACAAAAATAGTGTATGTAAATAAAATTCTATTAAAAAAAGGTCCCCCAGTTGACAAGATGATGGCGGCCAGAATATTTTAATTTATTTTCTGTCCATTTTGAATTTATTGCATCTGCGTTGTGATTTTGGGAGCCAGTACTTAACTGTGAGTGATCGTAAAAGACAAGGACAGAGTTCGAAAAAGAGCTTGCCAAGGATATAGCAATTTTACTGCGTGACAATGCGTGTCCTTATACTGCCCAATTCAGGGCTTTAAACATTATGGGTATCGAACAAAATGTTTGATGGCTATTGCCAGCAAATTGCAATCAAAGAAAACCCAAGATGTATTTTGCAGAATTAATTAAATGCCAATGGTAGTGACAATTTAAAAAAGAAAAAGAAAATTAGAAGGATTGTAGTCAATAGAATAATATCCATTTGCTTTTTAAAATATCCAATTATAATTTAATGATTAAAGCAATGAAGGACCAACATATGATGTTGTTATAATCCAGTACATTTGTATGGCATACAATATACTTATATTTACAAACAAATTGACATGGCTATTAATCATAGGAAAATTATGCCTCTATCAATTCTGAATGGTGTTTAAGATGTTTATGGTATTTATAGTGTTTATGATGTGTATGTCTTTTCTGTCATATATATATATATGACAGAAAAGAATTGCATTGTGGATTGTTTAGTTAGAATAATTACGAAGTTATATTTATCATGTCATTATTTTAATTCATTTATATAAAATTAGATTTGCAATGGAACACTTTTAAATGTACCATTGCAACCTAGTTGTATGGATTCGTTATTAGTTGGATGTTTCAATAACGTTGAAAGTCGTTGTTCAATTGAATTAGTGTCTCTTATATTAATTTTTGTGGAGTACATTTTATAGATTTAATGAAATATTAAATGTTTTATAAATTATATCTAACTTATTATATCTATAAGTGTCTATTTGCATCAGAAATAAAAAGAAAACTTAGTTCTAAAAATATAAAATAATTTATAATTTATTAATATTGTTGGTATTTAAATTTTTTTGAGCCAGATTTACTTAAAAAAACTGTTACTAAAACTTTAAAATGTTACTTAAAAGATAAAATCTAACCATTTTTCATTTTATTTTCTAGGAAAGAAATGGCGTGGTTTAAGCCACGAAGACAGAAGACCATATGTTGAGGAAGCTGAACGTCTGCGAGTTCAGCATATGCACGATTATCCCAACTACAAATACAGACCAAGAAGGAGAAAAAACACCAAACGCGGCAGCGTACGGAAGGGAGCTGCGGCAGCCCCCGCGTCTCCACCCCTGATGCCAATCCCCTTCCCTGCACCATCCCCTTCTTACTCTTTTCCGTCTGGAACAGTCATATCATGGGCCCCTACAGCGGCAATGGCAGGTCGCCTTCCATGAACATGGATGTATGTGGTTTGCAGACCCCTGACTCGTCCCCTCATGGAAGTCCATGCTCCGATGCCAATGCTGCCAGAAGAATGGAAAACTACAGGTACCCCGAATTCATGGGGATGGCCATGAGCAACAACCACTCGACGACGAACGGTGACATGTCAGGATCTTCCAATGTGAGTCCCGATTCTATTCGTTCCCTTCCGACTCCCGAAATGTCACCAATCGATAGAGACCAGGATGGATTCATGTTTCAGGGTTCCGGACAGAAAGAGCCGGCTCCGGAACAGCAGAGGCAGCAGGGCGAGGGTGGAGAGAATCCGGTGACTCAACTCATCACCCGCTTCAGCGACTCATCCAAGTTCCTAAAGAATGTCCGTCCACCCTTCCCGGTAAGGGGAGCACACCATCCAGCCAATGGCATGACCTTGCGGGATCTCGTTGCTTCCAGTAACAATCCCGCTGCGACTTACGCTGCACTGACGGCAATGTCCCCACTTCCTCACTACTCAATGGCAACGGAAATGATGCCAGGGGGATGGTCACCATGCTGGCATCAAGTCGCAAGACCAGGATGAGAGAAGTTCGTGCCACTACTCTTATGCCTTTGGGGGTGATGTTAAACCACCTAGGCCTCTGCCGTCCTACAATCCATTTCCGTCCACTTCCCAGTTCCAAAGTAACGTGTACTATCAGCAAGGCAGATACTCCCAAAGCAGCGATGGTGGCAGCTATTTCCCAGAGCATTCGTATCCTGACAATGAGAGCATTGAAGATGTCGACAGAAACGAATTCGAAAAATACCTCAAAGGCAACAATAGCGCAAGCACTGCCGCAATGTCATCCCAGTTCTCGGACGCTTATCAGTGTATAGAAGGACCCACGTACGTGGAGGTCCACAGTGACGGTACAAATACGGACAAATCTTTCTTGGGCATGTCCATGGAAAGTTCAGGTGAAGGTATTTCAACTTTCGCGCGCACAGTGCCTGCTGCTTCGAACATTTCTGCAATTTATGGATCCTCAGGGTCTCCCACGAAAAGCGAAAACTCAGGACTAATAGCGGCGCTTTCTGAAGCCAGGCAAATAATGCTATAATCTAAATAAAAGAATTTTTTTATATAGTGTAAAAGAAATGGAATTGAGAGTTGGAGGTGTATGATGCACCCATCAATTACCAGTGCCTTTATCCCATAAATCTTCTGGAATAAGTTCGCTGCAGTGGAAGAAAGCATAGAGGTTGGTTTCTTTCATAAAGAATGAACTGATGATTATTATTTCTATCCCATCTTCCACAGAATTTCTATCAACTTTTAAACAAATGATTCTTATACGATTAATAATAACAACTGAAAAGTTTATAAAATTATTTCATTGAACTTTGCCTTTCGATTGCCAATCAAGAAATATTCACTTGCTTGGTATGTGAAAAACTTATTTTTGATGGTGCTTGGCAATATGATTTCATGAAAAATATTTTTAAAAAAAAATCAAATAATTTTTGTGGTTTCATCAAATTGTTTTCTGTATTCAATATGCCATTTAAATTTATAACGTGCCATTTGTTAAAACTGTACAAACGAATTACATTATATTGAACCTTTTCAATCACTTTTTTTTTCCTTCTTTCAAACTGTTTTATATCAAACTGTGGTTCTAGTTGAGAACAAAAATTTTATGGAATAGACACAAACTGTTCCATAAATTAAGAAGATAAAAGACTCGGAAATTTCCCAGCCATGAAGGAAAAGTCTGCTTTAATTATTTTGATTTCCTTTTGAAACTCGAAGCAAATGCTAAGGTTGGTAATCACTGCAGTGAAGATGTGCAATATGACGCAGGAGAAGATTAACTGATCGAGCTTTTCGGCTCGAAAGGGTTCTTTTTCGGTGAAAATATGTACATAGGGTTCATATTTAAAATGTGACTTATATGTTTAGTTTTTTTTTTTTCAGATTTTCAATTTATTGTATATTTACAAATTTAAATGTCTATCGTGAACTCTTATCAATAAGTGCCTACATTTATGAAGAAAGAAAAATTCATGAAGAATTTTGAATGTATTTTTATAAATGTGAACACACACGAGTTATTTTTATAAAAATCATTACGATTTTAGAAATTGAAGTAGTATATATATATGATCAGATCAGACATCAAATGTTTCATCTAAAGTCAAACAAATTTCAAAGTTATTTATTTCATTTAACCTTTGTTAAATATAAATGATATTATAATATTTGTAGAGTCATATCAATTTAAAAAAAGTTCTAATAGTTAACAGTTCTTTTTAAGAATAACATTTCATAGAAAAAGATAAAAATTAATTTTTATTTTCAATTTAATTTATTTTTGCTATCAAAAATTTGTTAAATATATAGAAAAGTCCGAAATCAAATTATAAACAAGCCTTAATTTCAAAACTAAATTGATATACATAAAAAAGAATACTTTCATAGCCGAAGAAATGGAACATATTTAATTAAAGACAAACTCAGAAATGGAAAAAAAAAAAAATCAAAATCAAAATTTATTTATTTTTCTAAAAAAATCATTTATTTACGAACAACTTAAAACATAATTAAACATGTACTGCAGAGAGAAAATGCATATATACTAAATATAAAAAAAATCCATTTTAGGTTTTCATTCATTATAATATTTAACTTTTTTAAAAATCACATATATTTGAACTATTAAAATTAAATATCTGTTTAGTCTTCTAACAATTTCTTTCATAAAGTATTTATAAAATAGCAAATGCTTTAACGTAATGAAAAATCAGTTTCATTATCATTATCAATAAGTATATAGACTATGATGAGTATGATAAATTACTCGACTGTTAATTGAAAATAAGTATTCAATCACGGGTTTAAAATAACAGTTACTGAGCTCATGGATTTAGACAAACATTCCATTTTTATTGTATGAATTTGTGTTTCAAAGTGTGTGAGAGAATTATGACAAAATTTTTTGTTTGTCTCTTATTATATTTTAGTTGTGTTTGTTTACGATGTCATATTGCTTCAAGTCGTTTAGGAAAATAACAATTTATAATGTTGACTTTAAAATGTAAAAAATTGTTATTAAAAATTTGTGCTTACGTAATTTTTTATTTATTAAAGTAGAATGAAAATAAATTGAAAAATTGTTTTATTTTAATATGCATGATGAAATAAATATATGAAGTATTTTTATAACGAGTGAAATGAAATGTTTTTAATCTTTCAAAAAACCCTGAAATTTTTTTTCCTATTATATATTTGAAATGTGAAAGAACAGTATCTTCTCTAAATAATCTGAAATATATATAAATGTTTAAGCGTAGGGCTTACAATTCTGCCCCGTAAAAAAAACATCTCTTGTATCGGAATCTGCCAGTAGGCAGACGGCTTTGTCCCATCAAGGGGCTATTGCATCAATGATGATGTTGTTCATGATATATAAATGTATATATTATTAACGCATAAACAATATAAATAACTTTAAGTAATTTTTATTGAATTTAATCTAATAAATTTCAAAAAAATTATACCTGCAAATCTTTTATTTATAACGATCATTACAAATTTGTTTATTATCAGATAAAATATCTAATAATAATAATAATAATAATAATAAGGATTTTTAAAACTTAACTGCGACTCAGTATTGTAAAAAGTGAACTCAATTTTTAGCAATCAAAAAAAGTTTAGAGAAAATTTTATTAAGGTTATGAAGGTTAGAAGAAAGCTTTGTATTTCTAGTTGCTTTAACTTCAATCTTAATACATTCAGCATTCCTATCCTAGTCAAATATACCACCGATTTCAAATATTTACTAAAGAAAATAACACATTTAAAAAAAACATTAGAATTTAAAGCTATATGGAGTTTTCTCATTCTTAAATATTTAAACTTGTGTTAAACAAGAGTTATTTTTACAAGAATTATTTTAAATGAGCCTGCAGAATAATAGTTAAAAAAAAAATATTCATTCTTCGTTTAGATATTTTAAAAAAATCTATTTCAGTAACAAAATTTATCGGACTAAAAAATTTTGTAAATATAAATACCTCATTTTCGTAAATGAATTAAAAATTAATTGAGGAAATTGTAAAATAAATACAATGATATAAAAACTTTTGTCAGAAATTAATTTATGATCTTAATATTTTAAAATAATGTGTCGTGAAAAAAGGGTACTTAATAAAGAATTACAAAAATTCTTGAAAGATAGATATATATGTATATTAAAACACTGTTTTACAGTGTTTCATGTACAGAAAATTGACTTGATTTTTAAAAAAATAATGTTTGAAAATATACTTAAATAAGCATACTTATAAAAGTTAATTTTTTTTTTTAAAGAACAAAATAATTACTACGTGTTTATTACATTTTGTTTTGAATAATCAATAAATCTATGTATATTTGTAAATCATTTCTGCATACTTGTAAAAATTTAATGATTATTTAAATCAGTGAAATGAGATGTAAAACGAGAATAAATCATGTGATTTATTATTGTTCACTTTTTTTTGAAATTGTTCTCTAATTATAATTTGAAAAATAATTTGTATAAATTTTGTATATCATAAACTTTTTGTGTAAATTTTACAGAAGAATTTTAAAATGAGTAATTTTGAAAAAAAAAAATTTATTATTATATATACTGAAATATATGTGTGCTATTATAAAAAAATGATATATAAATGGTGCCTTATTTTGATTTTCTATATTTATGACCGGTGAATTGCATTAAAGTTAAGCTGAAAGCTGACTTATTTATTAGAGTTTATAATGAAAATAAATGTGGTAAGTGATAAAAAATGTAGAAAAGTGATAAAATTATTTTGTAAAAAAAAAAATTTATATTCCATTTGTATAATAATAAGCATATGATGCCTTGTATTGTATTTCAAGTCCTTGAACAATAATCTGTTTTGAAATGCTTTAAGAACTTGGAGCAATTTGTTGTAGTTAATAAAAGTACTCTAAAATTGAAAGTTTGTTTTAATTTCAAATTATGACATTCTTTTTTATTCAAATTTAATACAAGGAGATACTGACTTTGGCAACCAAAAATTAAATCGCCAACTCAATTTGAGGATTTTTATTTATTTATTTATTATTATTATAATTTTTTTTTTTTATGAAAAAGAGATTTTCCAGATTTTTTTGGCGATCAAACGGACTTTGCGTTGAAATTTTGGTGACCAAAATTGGAACTTCTTAGGTGTTCTCATGATTTTAATTTTTATATAACAATCACACACGTTTTTGGTAAATAAGGAAATTAAGCAAATTAAATTTTGATACGAAACAAAACGAAAAAAATTTCATATTCTTGTATGACTTGTGTGAAAATATTATGTAAGGTGAATTTAAATGCATTTTTCAGTATATTTTGGGTTAGATAAAAAACACTTTGAATATCATGTATACATTTAATTTCTTAATTAATTTTTATTTTGAAAAGTATTGATTTAATTATTACATCTTATCTTAGAGCAAAGGAATAAAATATTAATTTAAATATATACTAATATGAAAGAATGAAGGTTTTTAATAATATTAAAATAATTTTAAATTTTAATTATTAAAATGTGTTTTCACCAAAATATCAAAAGAGAAATTGGATGAAAAATGCTTACAGTAACAATTAAACTTTTATCAAAATTTTTTGCACTGCTTTTGTCTAGCTAGCGCTTCTAACAAGCAATTCTTTCAAGTGGATGTTTGTATTTCCACACGATCCGTGACTGAGATGTACGTACATAAAATATATCAATGTTTCTTACAGTTTCATAGGAGTCACAAACTGGGGCCATAAGCCAAATGGTTTCACTCAATCTCTAGCAAATCTCTTTACTGTTGAAATATAATCATAAATACCAAGAGCACACAAATCTGGATTTGTGTTCTAAGATCACAATAATTTTTATCCTTTGTCCAATGGTAACTTATCACCAAAATCCCCTAAATTAGCTATCGTGTTGACATCTCTTTTGATGGAATACACTGCTGACACTTCGGTGTGTTAACCTTCCAAAGAAAATATCCTTGGGTAACTATTCCCAGCCTTTTCATTTCACATTGTAAGTAATATAAAAAACGCAGTGTTATCTTCTACAACACTACTACTACTACACCACATCACTGTGCTTAGAGCTGAGTTGTGCCTATACAGTTTGGAAATGATGTGGGTGAGAAGAAGTCTGATTGGGCTCTATGACGCTCTACGGTCATATGAAACTGGAACCTACGGCTTAAAGTGGATTCCGAACCACTACAAACATCCATGGCACCGACGGGAATCGAACCCGAAACCTGTGGTACCAAGCGCCAGAAATACTCAGGTCGCTAAATCTTCCACGAAGAATCTAACCCACGCCCATTCACAAGCACTATCACTTGATCACGAGTGAAGCAAAATGGCAATGAGCGAATTCACATGACAAGCCACTAAAATTAAAACTTTTGGAAAAACTTTTAAAAAATTACAAACCTACTCACGTAAGTGGGATTCTAAATTTTGTAGAGGAAGATAATTAAATGTCACAAATTCTTATTTCCAATGTTACTGAATAAAAAAACCTCAACAATCAAAATGTTTTATTTTAAAGTTTTAAATCGTTTCTTTAAAAATAAACGTTTTTGTTGGATATTTAGACGCCATTGTTAGAGAGAACAATGTTTCATAAAATATTTACGATTGTATAAATATGTATCGACATATTAATAATAGGGAAAAACAAAGCATTAAATTTTATTCTTTTAAATTATTTTGAAAGACTTATTTTTATTATTGGGGAAAAATAATCCCTCTCTCAAAAAAAAAAAAAAAGTAATTAGTAAATGAATCTATCCGATAAATTAATTTTAATTTTGACTTGATAAATAATTTGATAACTTTATAAATTTAAAATTTATTTATTTAAAATCTTTAATTTAAAAAATTTGTTTTAATTTTTTTTATTTAAAAAAAATTGTAATTAAAGATTGTACTTCGTACAAGAATCGCGACCTGTTGAATAAATATTATTTTTGTATCTATTCAATATATGAAAAGTAAATATTCCTTAGAATTTAATTGTTTAAAATTCAATTTGTAAAAAAAATTGCTTTGCTTTTTAGTTTAGTTTAATTTAGTTAAATTTAGTTTAATTTGGACTTAATAAATAATTTCATAAATTTATAATTTTAAATTTATTTATTTGAAATCTTTAATTTAAAAATTTATTTTAATTTTTTTTTATTTAAAAAAAAATTGTAATTAAAGACTGTACTTCGCACAGAAATCGCGACCTGTTGAATAAATATTATTTTTTTATCTATTTAATATGGGAAAAGTAAATATTCCTTAGAATTTAATTGGGAAAAAAATAAAATTCAATTCTGAAAAAAAAAAAAAATATTTCTTTGTTTTTTCTTAAAAATTTTTCCTTAATTATAATTTTTATAAATATGTTTACGTTATGAGGAAAATATAATTGTTACTATTTTTAAACAAGTAACTAGTGCAGCAATAACAAAAATTAAGGACATCCAGAAAACAATGGTAATCCTTATCTCATTTTTATCTCTATCATTATCATTATCTTCCTCCAATCTGTTTTCAGCATTTGTTAACATATAAATGCTGCCTTCTTATAAAGAGATAAACATAAAATCGAGTATCTTCAAAATTAACGATCACTGTTAAATATGGAGTAAGGATATAACTGATTTTAATCCTGATACAATCAAAGTAGCAAATAGCAGCATTATGAAATTTAGCTCATTTCAGGAATAAATATATACTTACTGATAGCATCAGTATAGTAAAGAAATAGTAAATGGTTGAGTTTTCAAATAGACATAATTTCTCTATTTACATTCATAAAAATACAAATATGAATGTTCTATTATTACAGTATATTTGCTTGTCGTTTTGTTTAAGTAATTTAATTACTTTATTTTATTTTATTACTTTTAAGCAAATATTGATGTAAAATCTTTTTAAATAAATCCATTTAAACTCATTGAAACCGGAATGAACACTAGTACACCATGAAAACTGATACACATTATTTAAATTTTGTCATAGTACAATACGAATTTCATTTACAAAAAATTAATTCACAATTTCATTTTTATAATTCGTGACCAATAATATTACAGAAAAATAAATGAAGAAAAGGAAATAATCTTTTTAGCCAAATTTCTTTCGTCTCTAAGCCATGATGCCGAAAAAAAATTGTTTGTGTTGCTATCGGACGATTATAAATCCTTCTTAAATGCTATCAATCGAAGATTCATCAGAAAACTAAATATTAATAATCAATCCTATACAGTTTCTGCATTTTACAACAATAAAACAATTGATAGTTTGCTTTATTTCTGTAAAATGCAGAAAAGAAATAACAACCACCATATGTGTGAAAGATATTTAAAAATTATTTGTTTTTAAGGACCTGCAATTTAAAAAAAAAAAGATTCATATTTTATAGAGAGAAGCTTGTAATATCGTCTGTAAAAGTACTTCAATTGCAAGTCAAACGTTAATAAACACAATTCATTGCAGATGTTTTAAATCATGTTTGGAAATAACAAATCATATGAACTTGATTTAGATGAACTAGTAACTGTATTATAGAATATGCAAAACAACATTAAGAATCTAGAATTACGGGATATTGCAATGTTTGCAGTTGTAGATTTTTTTAAATCACGTTTGGAAATACCAAATCATAGTAAAATGTGGTTTCGACGTGAAGTAACGGCTAATTTTACTGTTATTTGGTACTTAAAAAGTCATAGTAGGAAAAGTCTACTGTGACTTACTCTACTATGACTAAAAGAACAAATTGATTCTCTTTATTCTTCTAGAACTTATTCTTAATTTTTGAACTTAATTATTCTTGTTATTTCATTCCTTTAGAACAAAAATCAATATGCTTTTAAGAATAAACTATATTATGAATCATTTGTAGATGCGCCAATTCTTCTGCAAATTCGTGCAGTGCATTTTTTGTTAATTTGGATACTATTTATTTTGGAGCATTATTAGCCGCATTAATCAATGCCCGTAGTAGGAAAAAATTTCGCGAATTAAATTCGTCACGAGCCATACTGTTCTGATTATATATTGCAGCTATAAAAATTATTCCTGGTGAAAAAAAATCACATTCAGTCTATAAACATATGGTCATACGTAATATACTTTAGTAAACATAATGCTATAGATTCGCGAACTATTTTTTCTGGTGAAAATTTGTTAGTGCATTTTAAATGGCCTATTGCACTAATTATAAAGATTGTTAATCATCAATTAACATCTCGAAAAATGGATGTTTTCAATTTAAGTAATATATAATTAAAAATGCACAACTTACATTTCTTTTTTATCTACTAAATTTTTACATGTTTAACAGATGAGCAAATATAAATTTTGGAAATTATTTTGGAGAATATAATCTCATGCCTGCATGAAGCAAATTTTACTCACTTTAAATATCCTTTCTAGAGAATTTTTTTTTTTTAAATTAAAAACATTCTTCATTGATTAACATAAAAATATTGTTCCCTTTAATCTTTAATTGTATAAAGATACTGCTAAACTTTCATATGAATAAACTCAAATGTTTCAATTTATTCATTTTATAAAGGATAGTTTTTGGATCACTTCAAGAAAAATTTTAATTAAATTTTATAAAATTGATTATGTAGTAAACTTGGTATCGAAGACAAAGTAGCAATAATCAAGTTTCGTTATAAGATTTTATTCGCTTTATACCTTACACAAAAGGCATTTTAAGACTTAGAAATTTTAAGAACCATCCTTATTATATTTTTATTTTAAGAAAGAACCATACTACATTATTTCTCAAATGCTTTTTTTAATGAATATCTAAAATAAAACTGCTGTTTTTAAATCACAGTTTCAAGGAAAGATTATTTTAATTAACCCAAAAAAGAATTCATTTAATTTTTATTATTATTAATTTTTATATAAATTCATTTGTAAAGGAAAGGGAGCTTTTCTTATCTTTTATTTATTTATTATTATTATTTTTTTTTTTTTTTTTTGAAAAATATATAATGAATAAAATAAAAAAAAATTTGAATAATAATAATATTTATGAAAAATTGCTTTGAAGTCTATATTTTCACAAAAAAACCTTTTTACTTAAAAAAAAAAAAAAATGGCCAAAGCAGCACTTGAGCAATCTACACCTCGACGTTCAAAATTATTTATGTTTATTTTTTTTTTTATTTAAATAAATTTATTGAAGCATTTTGAAACTACAGCAGAATTCCGCATGGATGGCCTTCATCTGAAAACCTAACTCATCGTGAAACTGTCGCCTATTGCCGAAATATGACCATCCACCCTCAACAACACAATATCTTCTACGAGCGTCACCACTAAAAGCCATGGTCACCTTAAGAAAAAGAAAGAAGAAAGAAGGACTGTGTCTTTTTTCCTTGCGTCCTCCCGTACATTGTCGTGCACAAATCGTTTCGACTTCTTCCGCAGTTGGCGATCGTGAATCATAAATCCTTCAATTTCCGTGCCTGGTTTTTTTCTTGGGCAATCTTTTTCTTGGTTTCTTCCCAAACCTTTCTTGGTGCTTGGAGTATGTGTCTCACCGGACGCGGTTGCCACATCTCGACGAAGACTTTTTCACGAGCGATGAAAATATTGCTGGAGATATTATACGTCTTGTTAGGAAGCGAGGTTTGGTAGCTGTAAAAGCTCGCTAATGATTTCCTATGCCGGATATTTGGCACCAACGTCAATGGTTGTGTCATTTCTGCTTAATGGACAGCTATGTAAGCAATTGTGGTTGATGTCGTGATATTGTTTAAAAGGTGTCCTCAGCAAATGTCTCGCAATGGTTTTCAGTTTAATGAGTAGGGAAAATAAAATATAAAGATTTTCCGGAAAGATATTGCATCAATGGCTGGCTGGAACGTTCTGTAGTAAACAAGTTATTGGTTCGTGTCGTAATCTGCAGAAAGTTTAATCGTTTAAAGGATTTTCGATGGACAATTAGGCAATTGGGAAATTTTTCAGAGCAAGTTACATCGTTTTAAAAAATGTAGACTCATTTACGATGTTTATGGCAGAAATTTGTTAGTGAGTTAAATTTTTTGCAACGATTGTTACATTCTTTAAGTTGAATCATTTGTTTAAATATCAATTTTGAAAGTCAATGGCCGAAAGAAAAAAAAATTCTTAAATATTTGCAAACAAAAATGACAATTTCCTTAATTTTAAAAAAAAAAAGATTCATAATAATGAAGAAAATAAATTTAATTTTTCAATTCCTTCTATTAGCTCACACTCTCCCTATATATATCTTGTTCAAATTTTCAATCGTTTATAAAATACTTTTTTTATTCATCCACTCCAGTTCAAATACATTTTTTTTTAACTTGTAGTGGAGGATACTGGATGTTAATACAGTTTCTTCAAATATTAATTCAGAAATTAAATTTAATTAATTCATTCATTTTAGTTTTTTTTTTTTAGATTTAAGTTGCATGTATCTACAAATAAATGACGTCAGATAAACTTAAAAAATGAATGAAAATTAGGATTTTCTGCAATAGAGTGAAAAAAAGTAGGAATTGACTTAAATTTTTTTTTTTTATATTACTTGTTTATCTGTGATCAGTATATTTACTTAAGAAAATTTATATACTTATTGGAATCAATGGATTCAATAAATAAACTGTGTTGATGCTACAATTCAAAGTTTGATTATTCTGTTCACCCTTAAGTGAAATTTTTTATTAAAATTTATTAAAAGCGTTTTATTTTTTAAATGAAAACAAACATATAATTAACATTTTTTAAAATTAATAAAAATTAAACAATGAAACAATTAAAGGAAACAATTTAATAAAAATAAAAATATTCACAGTATATAAAAAGATCACATTTTATTTTCCTCCAATACTGGATTAAAAAGTACTAAACTACTACTGAAAAAAACTAAATATCTAAACTATAATTACGAGTGATTTAAATAAGTATGCTAAATAAGTGTCCTTATCTTTACGCAGAAAAATTAAACGACAGTTACATAAATTAGAGTGGAACATCTTTATTTAAGTAGCTCTTCATCTAACTATCAACATATAAAATTATTATTCTATTTGAAAATTATGTCTTCTTTTTCTTAACCATTGAAATCTATCGTTGTTTCAAGGTCCTTTTTGGAAGATTTATAGTCCAGTGAGATCCAAATGCAAATCATGTGAAGAGATTCTTATCAAAAAATCGGTGCAAGAGTTTCCTTATGTATTTTTCAGGGATATCTCATAATAATCTCTATAAAATATCGTAAAAATTATTAACAGAAATCTAGCCAATACAATGTGTGAAAAATAATAAAAATTTTCTGTCAAAAAAAAATTTTGCAAAAAATATAATATTGATGTAGGGTTGAATTACAACAATTCAAATAATTTGTATTGAATTCTTTAAGACTTTTAATGCGTTAAACAATCTGTGAGGTAATAAAATCCATTTTCTGTCCATTTATTAATCATATTTTCTCTTTATACAGAAACATTTTCAGAAAGAATACTGAGGCATGGAATATGCTATTTGGGCACAGTGGTTCCATAAAGGTTCATTCTAGGTGGCCAGCAATTAAATTCATTTTTTCATTTTAATCAATGATTAGTATTATTATCATCAATATTTGTGCATTGGTGGAACTATGCCTGAATAAACAGTATGCCACGAATTGTCCATTCAGTTTGGGTCCAATTGTACTGAAAAAGCTACAGTGTAAAAGGCCAGTAATGCTTCTCATTTGCTTGATTTAGGGAGTAAAAACTGCTGGAAAAAAATTATACTACAGCAAGTCCCTGATTGTCGATGCAGTGTTGCTTGTCTGTTAGAAACATTATTCTCAGTCAATCGACCCATCCATGGTGGGATGTTATGTCTGAAAGTCTGAAATGCACTTGATACTGAAAGTAACGATTTCCGAAATGGCTGTAACATACATCATCGATAAATTTGGGCGGTCCGAGCCCTCCAGCTCACTAGTGGAGCTGCATTATTCTTCAGTTAAGACTATTCTCAGCTAAGACTTCAGCTATAACTATAATAAAATAAAATTTCAAATCAACTATAATAAAATAAATTTAAAATTCAATGTGATTTGTTTTCAGAGAAAATTTAAAATATGAGTAACAGTTTTGAAATGGTTGTAGTTAACGAATTTTAACACGGAATATCTTTTGAACAAGATCAACTCCGTAAATAGAGAATTCTTGTAATGCCTACTGGTACCTTGAAGGCTATTAATTACAAGACCTTGCTGACGAGGAAGTAAAGAAGGGTGAAATACTTGGATTATTTGGGGAAAATAATCTTGGATTCAGTTCCTCACTAATCCAAAAAGATCGATCGCCCATTGGTGACTAACGTGCTGGAGATCTCAGGTTCGAATTCACTGGTGGCGTCTGTTGCACTCAATGCTTTCAGAAGCGAAGCAACTCGATGAGTTATGAGATTTGCACACAAACGTCAGGCTGCAAGGTGGCAGTTTCATTGGAATTTCTTCAATGTGATATGCAAACCCGGAAAATGTATCCCTAAAAGTCCTCCCGGAAGACGCTTCCTTTCCTTTCCCCTGACGGTGGGCGGTTAGTGGACCAAGAATCCAGGGATGTTCGTTACATTTATTATTTGGGATGTACCACGTAAAAGACCCATAAATATTACCAGCATTTGATAAATAACAGGAAGTAATATTTGTAATGGCCAAGTGATTAGTCCTCTGGCACTTGGTGCTACAGGTTTCGGGTTCGAGTCTCTGCGGTGCTATGGATGTTTGTAGTGATTCGAAATCCATTTTAAACTGTAGTTCCCAGTCTAATATTATTGGGGGGCTGACAATCCTACCCCGTAAAAAATCTCATGGATCACCATGGGATTGTTGCACCATTAAAAAAGAAGAATATTTACTATATAATGCATTAAAAATGGGATATTCGTCAATGGCGGTAATTTAACTTGATATCATTTTCTCTATAACAATAGATTCAACGTTAACCAAAAACACTCTTGAGGGGCGTACTGCTCTGCACTCACAATGAGGGTACATCATTCTGTAACGTCCCTCTAACAAATGCGGATTTTAATGGTTGGGGGGCTGGCACCCTTTTCTCTACCTCTTCGTGCTTAGAGGAAGAACTATCCATGTAATGATTCATCACGTCTGTGAGTCAAAACTTTGGATTACGGTATTGCTTGGTTTGGACCTGATGGCCGAGTGGATAGCGCTCTGGCTCTCGGTATCACAGGTATCTGGTTGGAATTCCGGCGGTGCCAATGAATATTTGTAGTGGTTCGGAATCCACTTTAAGCCGTAGGTCCCTGTCTCATATGACCGTAGAGCGCCACAGATCCGAATCAGACTTCTTCTCACCCACATCATTCCCAAGGGGTAACTCAGCTCTAGGCACAGGGATGTGGTGTGGTGTTAGTATAGTAGTAGTAATAGCAATGGTATCGCTTGGTCGTATCTTGAATCGAGCTACCTTAGTCCAGAACCTGACGCGTTATCCATCAGGCACCATTGTAATTGGAAATAAAATGTTAAATTTCATATTTATTAGAGTAAATTACTCTAGTTACGTTCAAGTCACTGATCTGCATCTTAAATGAATCAGGCGCTATTGTGTATCAAAAGGCGTCTCTCCTAAATTAAATGAGATAACCATTACGAAATATAGCGCGTGGGAAACCAAAGCAAATATAAATCACTGCGGTCCAGCCCTGTTTGATTTTCTCTGTATAATGTTTAATCATCAAAATTGTTTTTTTCCCTTCAAGAAAAAAAAAAAAAAGCAACCGAGACATAAAAGCTGGAAGGGGGAGCGGTGTAACATTACCAACAACCTTTATATCAATCCATTCAATTAATTAAAACTCCCTGCAGGCATAAATTCATTACTCTTAAAACCAGATCTATAACAATTAACGAGAAAGGTGAGCAATCTATTACGATGGAAAGGATGTCATTAATCAGGCTGTGGTTCAGGTTTTTACGAAACAAGATTTTTTTGAAGGGTGAAAAATAATTCATTTTTTTTTCCTCAAAGTTGGAAATTGTTTATTATTTTTTTTAGCATTATTTCTGTTTGAAACATAATAGGGTGTCTGAATAAAAATGATTTCCAGCAAAAGAAAAAAAAAAAATTGAAATTGGCTTTTGGAAAAGTAGTTCTAGCATTAACATATTAATAGAGTGGTAGCAAAAAAGGTTATAATTAATAGTGAAAGAGATTAAATAAACATGATACGTAAAACTATATACTATATTATGATTTACTGATAAAAAGCCCGATTCGTGGCAACTTGCGCCGCTGGTGAGCGTTAGGGCGGAGGTTCAATCCGCAGGCGGCTTTGTTGTAAACTCTGTTTCAGAAATGAGAAGATTCGATGGCGTTTGTGATGTTCAGCATCTTGCCTCATTAGTCGGACTACTTGATGGGAGTTTTTCGGGTTTCCTCCCATACGATAGGCAAATGAGAGAGAATTTCCCCCAAAAGTCATTCCGGAAGATACTGCCCTTCTTCAACGTCACGGAGCCAAGTCAGACTTCTACCTACGGGTGTTCTATCACAACAGAATCTGCCCCTCCTTCAATGAGGAGCAGGGCTTGGTGTACATGTTGCTGTCGTCCAAGTGTGATGAGAAACAACAATAACATTGCTAAAAAGTTTGTAGTATACAAGAATTATTAGTGTGTAATTCCAGAATGATGTGATTATGGATCTTCTTGTCATTCTTACATTTAAACATTAAATCGTATATGATAACGTGCATGCTCAGAGGTCTCAGATTTGAAACCGCTGGCGACGTCTGTTGCTGGCATTGGTTTCAGAAACTTAGAGACTCGATGGCGATACCTTTAACACCTGTAAAAGCATCTCGCATCGACAGTCAGGCTATCTGGTGAGAAATTTGCTTCATATTGCAGGCAAATGAGGGACAGTCACCATTAATAGTCCTTCTAATAGGCAATGTCCCTCCTCTCATCACTCATTGGTAGCCTGTTCGTGACATTTATAAGTGGAATATGTTATCCACCGATAATCACAAAAAACTTATATATTGTGCTTCATTTAGTTTTTTTAATGTTAAAAATGAAAAAGTATTAGTTTTTAAATTCAAAATTGAATTCACAATATCATCCATCAAAAATTATGGTCAACAGTTAACAAACAAGTTAACAGTTAACCAATAAGTACCGTGAAATGTAGACAAAATCATTAAGTATTAAATTTTCTGCTGGAGAAAAATCAGTTTAAAGTTTAGAAATACTCGGTTTCTGCAAATGACTTGAAAGCATTACTATTATATTGCTATTATTCCTCTCTATCTAATATTTTGATCAAGTTAACAACGTTTTTAATGTGAGCAAAGGATAATCGATCTATTGTCACCAATAAAATAATATTGAAAATCATATACCACAATGGTGAGGTTTGCTATTTGAAATAGAGTGACAGAGAAAGAGACTCTTGCAAGGAAAAAATGGAAAAGATCGTAAAAGCGCCGTGGCCAGAGCACCAAACCGGTGCTTTCTTAATTTTCGAGTCATTTAATCGACAGCGAGTGAGTACAGAAGCAGAATCTGCAACATCCCTCCCCCTCCCTCTGTCTTCAGGTTCTTTACAGTGACGAAATTTTACGGTCCTGAAACCCGCGACGCGTGACAGACTCTGTCCATTTATCACAATTAATTTGACGGCCAAATTGCGCGCCATTTGCGGCTGGCTCTTTTCGAATTCGACCAGTCGCGAGTTGCCAGAACCGCCTACTACTCGTACGCAGACGATATTGCATTTTTGCGGCTCGGTACGGGTACGATTTTCTTTCTTTTTCTTTTTTTTTTTTAAAGAAAAGTAAGTAGCGCGGAGTCGTTTTCTTTTCCAACCGAATTTCCAGGTACTACCGTCGTATAACCCTATAGCCTCGGAATCGCTTGACTCTTTTTACTTGGATTTATGGTTTTTTTTTATAAGAGCCGAACAGGGAGGAAAAAGAATAAAAACGGTAATAATAATAAAAGCATAAAAGGAAAACCAAAAGAAAAAAATAAATAATAAATAAATAACCCAAGCAGAAGAGAGAGAGAGAGAGAGAGAATCGTTTGCGTTCCTCTTCCAAAAACGATTCGAATTCCGTTCCAATGACGTTCTACGGTGGAAGGCCTTCCACATTGCTTAAACGAAAACAGTAATGAAGGAAGGAGGAATAAATAAAAAACAAGGTGGATTCCCGAATCCGCATAGCGCGCATGACAAGTCATCTCCTCAAATTTTGCTGGGAAAGATGGCTGCTGTCCTTCAATATGTCAGTTAACCAGTGAGGAATGAAGGCTTGTTACATGTTTCTCTGGATCTGGGATGAAATAAAACTTATTACGCATCTCGTGTGTTATGCATTCCATAAATGCATACCGTATATCATACCATTTCGTGTGTTATGCAACTGCTGCTGTTCTCACACCAGAATCTATCTTACGAATGCCGTGAGAAAGCAGCAAGAATTATGTTTGCATAAATAAATAAATAGTACACAAGTGAACTCGAACCCGTAAAACAGGATGCAATCTTGGGGGAAAAGGCAAATTCGGAAATAAGGATCAATACAAACAATGCCAATAAATTTGGGCTCGATTTCAAATTTCACATTTTCGTTGTTACTTTCCTTCTTTCTTTTTTTTTTTTTTTTTTTTTTTTTTATTAATTTTATTTTGAAAGTTATATTTCCACGATAAAAATGTAATTTTCATACCTTATTTTTTTTTTTTAAATTAAATTAGATAGAAATAAAAAAAATTTAAAAATTGTATTTCCCAAATTAAAAGTTCTCAATTTTTGCATTTGATACAAGGCATCATGGCAAGCTATCATGGGTAAAAAAAAAAATCTATCTCATGTAAATTTTTTTTTTAATGCAGCTGGCAACTACTTAGACAGTGACCTTTTATACCATAAAGGGCTGCACTGATGTTACTCTTATCACTACCCAGGGGCACGTGTAGCTAAGGACACGGATAAAAGATATGCTACGGACGCGAATAATACTACCTCCACAACCCTGTTAGACTGGGACCTACGGTTTTTAAAGTGATTCCAAACCACTACAAACATCCATGGCAACGCTGAGACTGGAACCCAAAACCTGTGGTACCGAACACCACGACGCTAGTCACTCGGTCATCAGAGCCTTGCATTTCATACCACGCAGGCATAATCTTTGAAAGGTATCATGGATGAAAAACCTATCCGATATAAATTGTTTTCTAATATTATCAAAAAACCAAATTACTGGTAACAGTGATTTTTCTGTAATTATTTATGGTTTCAGTCGGGATACTGTTATCGTAAAAAAAGTTCACTTTTGTTTATGTACTTCATCAGCTGCACAAAAAGATGATTTAAGGTGATAATTTAACGATGATACTGTAATTGTGAGTTTTTAAAAACTACTCGCATGAAGGTTTAATTTGCTGTTAATTCCCTTATTTATGATTTTTGTTCCTAGTAAGACAATTATAAGCTGAGAGCTAAGGAAATTATTATTTTAGAAGTGTTATTATTTATTTTATTGCCGCAAAGATAATATGGCGCCCATATTATAGATATTATGGCAAACGGAAAATTTATTTGATGAAATGGATGATTTTACCGATTATGAGGACAATATAAGCGATTATGAGGTAGACAATGTAGAAAACAATGATGTGGTTTGCGGTTTGGTTTGCCGTCTACGGATATTTTCACTACTGCACACTTTGGGTTAATTAGACACGGACCTACAGTTTAACGTGGATTCCGAACCACTCACAAACATCCATCCACTGCCAGGATTCACGATGATGTGGAGAATGATTATGTAGACTTTTGATAATGACATGGGAGTAAAGAGATGACATTTTAATGGATGAAGAAATGCTTATCATCTGCTCTAGTAATCGTGAAAGAGTGCTTATAATAGTTTCAGTTCAGATGAGGAATGAACTTCCACAATATTTCAAATTCGTAGAAAGAAAGCTAATTTAAAAGATGCTATGTGGTTTACTGAACAGCCTGATACATCTCCCTCTCAAATACCATATCTGAGAAAAATAACTTTAGAAATACTCGACAACAAAATTGAGGAAAACAATGCCAATAATATTTTCCACATCTAAGCAAGGAAATAGTTGTATATGTATAATGAAAGAAGATAGTAAATATACTGTGAGATGTTTGATGTGTACTAACTTCATTTGTAAATGGCACCGTAATATTATTTGAAATAATTGTAAAAAATAAATTTTAATAACAATTATTTCTTAAATTTAATTAATTAATAATTAAATTTTAATTTTAATAAAATTTAAATAACAGTAAAATAATTGCAATTTTTACAACACATCTAATTTCATTTACTGACTTTATTAAATTTATAAAATAAAATTCATTTATTGGGGTGAAATGACTCCCATGATACCGTTAAAGTGATTTTTTAGGTGATACCTTTTAAAGATACATAAGCTTCATATTTTAATGGCTAATTTTTCAACAATGATGATAATTCAATCATATTTAATGCATCCATTTGTACGTAATTTGATTTATATTAGCAAGTGTTCCTGTATCGATCTTACAGCAAAGGTTATCAAATAATTTTACATAAAAATACAATAGTATAAAAAAAATCATTTTATCATCATTTGCCCGACTCGTAGTCCAATAAAAACGTGCCATTCCGCTGGCGGCATTGTTGAAGTCACTGTTTTGAGAAAAAAGGAGATTCGATGGCGAATATGACAATGTGCATAAAACATTATGCATTATGGGCCTGATGGCCGAATGGCTAGCGCTCTGGCGTTCGGTACTACAGGTATCGGGTTCAAATCCCGGCTTTGCCATGGGTGTTTGTAGTTGTTCGGAATCCACTTTAAGCCGTAGGTCCCGGTCCTAATAGGATCGTAGAGCGCTGCAGGAGCATTGTTACTCCGCGTCCGTGGCTTACCAACAAGTTACACGCTCTCCCTGGGTAATTCAAAGTGAGTAACATCGGTGCAACCCTTATGGCGAAAGATCACGGTCTATTTGCCAGCTGCATTAGAAAGAAAAAAAACATTATGCATTATTAGTCAGGTTATCAGATATTCACCCACGGATAAGAGTTATCAGATATTCACCCACGAGACGTGCAAATGCGAGCCATTTAGTTTAAAAATTCCTTTCGTAAGGCACTGTCCTCCCTTCCTCACTTATCGGTAGGCTGTTCGTGATAGACAAATGTGGAACTTGAGGCACACTGATCTTTAAAAAAAATCACCGAATTTGCTTTATTCAAATGTAATTCAAACAACTAGAATTCTTTCGAAATTTTTGGTTATGCACCATATAAAAAAAATAATAGATTCAGAAATAAACAAATTAAATATTTTATTTTTACCTTTTGTTCACACCATTTTTTGTTAGGATTGTACATAGGTGAGCCATCCCTCCCCTGATGTCTCTTTATTTTTAAAGCAACGACTCTTGTTTTTATCTCTTTATTTTTGAAAGCGATGACTGCAACGGACTCTACCAGCGGGTTCAAACTTCACCCCTATTGCATGCTAGTTGCGGTCTGGGACTTCTGGGCCAAGAATTTGGCGTTTTAAGTACTTCTATCGTTTTTAATATTTCAAATGCGTTGCCATGGAAACAGGAATAATTACATTGTGTTTTTAATAAAGGTTTTTAATTATGTTTCACTTACTATAAATCCCACTGGATGCAAAATTCCATATTAAGCTGAAGGAAAATGAATCAGCTACATCTTCTTTCTAAAAAGCCTCCCCCTAATTCTCGTCGACTCTCTTATTGTTTTCCTACAGCTAACCCGAGCGGCCTGATGGTCAATTTACTAGCTCTGTGACCTTTGGTACCATAGGCTTCAGGTTCGAATCCTGACGGTGGCATTGATGTGTGTGAGAGGTTGGAATCCACGTTAACTTGCAGGTCCCGGTGTAATTAGCCCAAAGTGCACACAAAATGACCGTAGAGCGACAACCAAACCAAACAGCTGATCCGAACAGTCTAGAGTGGAAGAAGGGAAAACTTTCAAATCTGCTGGCAGAGTGCATTGTAGTCACTGTTTTCAGAAACGAAGAGACTCGATGACTATTGCGAGAGTCTGGAATAGAATCCGGGAATCCTATTTCACCATAATATAACACCAGTAGTCTTTGATAGGTGGAGAAGGGAAGTTTATTACCATTTAAAATGATATTCAAGAATAACAGAAGAATTGAAATCTTATAATAATAACTACTCTGCGTTTGCAAGGGGTGGGATATTGAAGATTCCCATCTGGCAGTTCAAACATTTGCTCTCAAATAATACGCAAAACTGGCTGAAAGTGATAACCCAACTTTTTTTCTCGTTAAGAATATTTTGTGGCACATTATATGGAACATACAACTAAATCTGAAATACATAGACCGCAGTTCATTGGCAATACGTCCCACCGATGTTTTCCTAGAAACCCGTCTCAATCGGTCCAGTTTTTCCAATATATGTCTGAACTGCCTGAGTTTTTTTGGATTAACAAATTTTGATGAAAAATATGAACAGAAAACGTGATGCAGCTAAATTTTAATGAAAACGTTTAAATACTAGAAAAAATATATTCGATGTTTTTTTTTTATTTTATTGTAGACAAGAAGAATAAATCTTTTGTTATTAACATCAAATCAAATCAGGATCAACATGTTCAAATCTTAAGTAGGTTATCTGTCTACGTAATTTTTTACTTGATCTCTGAAATACTTATCTCTAATAACACCTTTTAAAACTTTGTTCAACGAAATAAATGTTGGTGTTGCTAAACAATACATGTAAATGGTAAGTTTGTCTCCCTTGTCAGCACATATTTATGAAAAAAAAAACCCCGGCATTCTTGTGCATGAATATTTAAGATATCGATGAATAAAAATCGGACCAAATACTAAATCACTTAATAAATTATTATCATAATACCTTATATTTCCGAATATAAGCTAATCCGTGTACAAGCCGAGATGTTTTTTTTTTTTTTTTTTTTATTTTTCTCTTCAAAAAATTTATCATAATTCAAAACCCATATATAAGCCAAATTAAAAATGTTTCCTTTTAACGTGCATTTCAGGTATTTTTATTATTATTTCTGGTATAGCTTTTAATAATTTTCTGTTAGTGCCTCCTCAAATTTCGCCATCAGATTTTTGTTTTGGCGACGTAACAATCAAGCATAAAACAACTTTCATTTATGATATATTTTTCTCTCGCTTTTTAAAAATATAATCTAAAGAAATAAAAAAAAAAATGTGTTTCATTTACCGATATTTGGCGATATATAATTTACAACCGGCTCACGGAAAAGCACTTACTAGTACTTCTTTTGCGGTTCCGTATATAAGACGACCTATGTACTTTAGAAACTTCTAAAAAAAATTTCGACTTATACACAAAAATATACGACATTTATTTTTTTATTATATATGAAAAATTATCATTATACAAACATAAATATATATATTCAAAACCCGGACATAAGCCGAAATAAAAATGTTTCCTGTAGGGTTCATTTCAAGTATTTTGTATAGTTTTTAATAATTTTTTTTGTTAATAAATTATTTATATATATATATAACGCAAAAAATTATTAAAAATATTAAATTAAATTTAATTATGTATTAAATTATGTATCGATATATATATCGTATATATATATATATCGATAGAACCCGGTATATATATATATATATATATATATATATATATGGAGCCCGGCGTCAAATTGTGAGTCGGAGCGTCCACGGTCTTCATAGTTCTGAGCATTCCTGCCCTAAATTAAAAATAGGTTTAATTAAAAACTCATTGACGCTCAAACCGTCCATTGTAATGTCAGCAGTAGCTTTTTAAATACATATCAAGTATGAACGGCTACATATAAGCTTGCTTTACAATTATGCATGATTAGTATTGTTTAGTTTTATTTTCTTGAATAGAGTTCCAGAGATGAGTCCGTATAGGCGCCAATCCCCATTGGAAAGTGTGGAGCTGTTTTAACTTAACCTACCTAGTTACATTGCTTGATTTATGGTGGACATTGTTTACAACCGCATTAATCATCCAGGGTTCTCACGCAGCATCTCTTGAGCATGCATTATTCAAATTTATAGTATCTGTTGAGGACAGCGGATGGAAAACACAACATTAAGAAGGCAATTATGGAAATTTTTATCTGCTATTGAATTTTAATCATCCTATTTTTTAATGTATTTTTATTGCGTTCTATAAAATGATGATAATGGTAACAGATTATGAATAAATGGAGTTCCTTTCATTAAAGATATCAACAGGTTACTCTTTCTACCACTATTGGTACAGTAACTTTTATGATTGTAGCATTTTTAAAAAACTGCATTAACTACCAGATGGATTGCCCCAAGTATCGTATCTCATATTTGTATCATTTTGAAATGCTACGAATTAACTCGTTTAGAAAATTTATTTTTATTTCTGAATTAAAACAAATATTTTAGGTTATCTTGTATCATTCTAAGGCAAGCACGAGTCCATTTCGTGGTATTGTACATCTAGCTACAGTCGTTCTATCGCGATTTTCAACGTGTTTGGACTCAAAGTACTTCAACCTCCAAAGCATGGAGGAGGAGGAGTTAAATGAATGTCATTTATTATTTTTTATTTCTTGCATTTACTTCCTTTAATTTTTTTAATCAAAGTGTAGGCAAACATTTTGAATGATAATAGTAGCGTTATATCATGCGGTGATCTCGAAAGCTTTGGCGATGAATTATAGTTCTAATTCAGAAGTGCAATTCGAATATCTAAATTTACATTTGAATTTCTAAAATAAAAAAGATTACATAGAATATAATCTTATGGATCAGAATTCCAATGATGCATATTTTTTTTTTCTAATTTAGTATTAAAAAATTGTTTTGAAACAAAACTATATTTAAAAAAAAACCTTTTACATCTTATAACCTCTTGTATCGGCAATTACAACTGTTTTTCGAGCTAAACTAATCTCTATTCAGTAGCCATTAGAGAGCTACTGATATTATTTTAATAGTAAAATTAAAATTCCGAATCCGTAAAATAATTTGTGTTAATTTCCAATTAAAAACATAATTGTTAATAATTGTTTCATTCTTAGGGACTAAAAATTATCACAAAATGTAAGAAGAATAAATTGAAACACACAAAGGATTTCCAGAACTTAAAAAAATTCTAAGCATCGTCATGGTCGAATTTAAAAAAAAAAAATTTTTTTAATATATTTCAATTCATGCAACATTAGACAGCAAGCCAAAAAAGAAAAAGTAGAGAAATGGTAAATTGATGAAAGATTGGTAATTAAAAAACCACATACATCAGGATATAGTAATTCCTTACAGTTATCCTCTACTTCTTAGTAGTAGAATTTTTAATTTCATCTGTTGAATGCCTGAACATTGTCATAAAGATGTATAATTTTTAAGGATTTAATGTTAATTTTCTGAAAATAGGTAACTAAATGTTTTCTCCTATTTACACACCGAAATCACAAAGTCATGCTAGATACTTATATAGTTCTATTGCTCAGTTTTATAAATAATAATAATAATAATAAAATTTTATATAATAACAATACATTGTAGTTGTTTCCCAATGCTAGTCATTTATAACGTCAAGCCATTCGTCGCGACATTGACAAATCTATAACAAATTAAATGTTTCCGTGGGTACATGTACCCTAAACCCTCATTTTGCACTAGTATTTTGTACAAACAACTCCCAAAAGTTGCATCTTGAGTTCACACTTTCCTCCTTGACACCCATGAAAGGAATTTTTGGCACATGGACTTATCATACCCATTCCTAGTATAGACACGATAGACCTTATTGGGTTTCGAACCAATATCCCTTAGCTCGGAATTCCAAAGCTCTCGGGTATTTCACCCTATGACAGATCCTTTCATTTGCGAACTCTGATTTATATAATTTATGAGACTGAGTAGTCTTCGACACCTCGATAAGGCAATTTTTTGTTTTGTTTCAATTAAGTTGGCTATGCTACTTAATTTATCGATGTGTCGAAGACTACTGAGTTTCATAAATTATATGAATCGGAGTTCGAAATTAAAGAAAATGAGATAAATAAAAAAATACCCATCTTAAATATTGATTTTCATACAATAGTTGTCGGTTATAGATAGGGTTTCGAACCAACATCCCTTAGCTTGGAAGTCCAAAGCGCTAGGGCATTTCAACCTATGACAAATCATTTAACAAACTAAGATTCATATAATATATGAAACTGAATAGTCTTCGACACATCGATAAAGCAGGATTTATTATTATTATTTCTTTTTTGTTATTTTTTGTTGTAATTCTGGTTTGATTATGTTAACTAACTTATCGAGATGTTCGAGTTTCATAAATTATAGGAATCGGAGTTCGGAAATTAAAGAAAATGAGATAAATAAAAATATATATATCTTAAATATTGCTTTTCATACCATAGTTGTCACTTCATTTGGTTTGGAATTATTTCAAAATACTCTTACTGACCAAGTGTTTTATTTCGATTTTCTTTTATAGTTCTCAAACATCTAAATATATTCCAATTGCTTTTATGAAAATGCCAAATAAATTTTAATCAAAAGTTTTACTGCTCAACTTAATAACTGTGCTCTTTAGCCACGATGCATATATAATGCGAGCACATATTTCAATAAACCCTTTAAAAACAAATGGCGTATGACGTGCACAAATAATAATACGCCGAGAATGAATTACGTCCTCTGCCATGCAAAACCCCATTGTCTTCCCTTCCCTAAATACTCTTGCTGATGAGTTGTAAAAAGTCCGTTCCATTTCCTGTAGCACTCTTGCCTCCAACCGCCATCTTCATTCTCATTCAGCTAAAGTCCGAGCAAGCGGCAATCAAAGTCGTCCAATTAGGATCCAGCACGGAATGCTTAAACCGTCTCGTCACGTCCATTCCAACCAATTAACATCTCCAGAGAGTAAAGGCGAACATCTTCCTCCAGTGGATCAACACCCAGGCATGTTGCAGTATGTGGGTCATGTGACAAAACGCGATCCATATAGCATGCGTGAGCAGCCACGAATGACGACATAGCGTGATCCGTGACGACGGCACACGCTATTTTGCACTCTCGCAGTGACCCTTGAAGCACCCCTGTGCCCCGGAAAAATCTTCTCTAGGAGGAAGTTTTTTTCCTTGTGTTCCGAAATGTCATTACCCCAAGATGATGATGGATTTCCAATACGAATTCATGGCGATTTCTGAACGAAAATGGGGAGGGAATAATTACATTAAGGCAGAGAGTAGGGTAGTTTTATTGTTAACTGTTGACCAGATTCGATTTATATGTATGTGGGTTTCTTTAGTATTATAGTTAACGAGCTGAGAAATTACTCTAATGATTCTTGAGGTATGTGAAGGCAGTTCTGAAGAGAAATTTTAGATTTAATTTTATTAGCAAACAGTGCAATATAATCTTTCGTTGTAAGCAGTTTTTCTTTTCTTGTTCATAGGCAGACTTATTTTTATTTATTTTACTTTATTTTTCTGTAGATTGGAAAACTTATGTACCACATAATATCAGTGAAGGGGTATACATAAGTTTATTATTTAAAGAAATAACGGAGTTTACAAAAATTAATTATGTATATGACCGTAGTGGGATTAACAAAGGGCATTGCCTTCCAGGAAGAATTTTAGAGCATTTGCGTATCCTGAGAGAGAAATCTCAGGAAAGTATCCATCTCAAATGAAATACATGCTATAACCATCGCCATCGAGTCTCCTCGTTTTTACCAATCAGTGATTACAATAGGCCACAGTGATTACAAGGAAAAATTTGGATAATTTATTATAATTTTTTTAAATTAAAATTTTCGTTTGTTTATTTTAAAATTCTACGCATTTTAGTCTGAGGTGATTTGCTACTACAAAGCCTGATATATAGCAGATTCAGCGTTATCCAGAGTACAGGGAACATGTTACACGCAATATCTTTGTAATTTTCAATGGCGGGCATCTCATTCGCAAATAAAGCGAAATATATGTAGCGAATTCTACCTTATCTAAGCTGCACTATGAGGATACTACATCTCCTGTGGTGCCATAGGAAATTGGAGAGAACAACACCCTCGTCTACTCTGCTGGGAGGTTTAAATACTCCGAATTTAATGGATATTTTTGCAGTCGACAAATTTATCGCAAGAAATCTCAACAAAAACACAGCTACTTCTATAGAACACTGAAACAGATTATTTGGTACTACAACGGTTGATAAGTAGTAGATTCAGCGTTACTCAAAATATACCATGGATGGCTTGCTACACTATTTACAATTGAATAGTACACTATTGCTATCACAATTAGGAATGAATACCATCAGGGATGGCTTCGGATAAAGGTGAGACCTCTTTATCCCTGCCCTCAAGGCCCTCGAAAGGCCTTTCCAGCCTCCAGAATTATCACAGAACATTATCACAGAATTATAACAGAAGCCTTCTATAGAACAGGAACTTTTGATTCAACCTCATCTGTTTAATTTCTGTCTGAACTTCCTTTAATTCTTAAATTCTGTTCTGCCAATTAGACAAGCCCATTCCACATATATAAATAAAATGGTTAATTATTAACAAGATACTACAAAGTTATTTAAAGTTGAAAAGTTCATTATTAATAAAATACTGATTCGTTTGTTACTCTACGGTCATCTTGTGCACACTTTGGGGTAATTAGACCGGGACCTACAGCTTAGTGTTGATTCCGAATCACTAACAAACATCCATGCCGCAGCCAGGATTCGAACCTGAAGCCTGTGGTATCAAGGGTCCAAAGCCGCTAACCAATTTGCCATCAGACGCAGCAGGTAGTAAGATACAGAAAAAAACAAAATTATATTTGATTGATTATAACAACAGATGAATGGAGACATAAAAAAGATTAAAAACACATGTTAATATTTTGTGATAATAAGCTCACAAATATTTTTTTAAGTTTGAATAGTATAACATTATATAAATAAAACAAAAGAGATAATAATTTTCTTTTTTATTTTAGTGAGTTTGATGATAGATTATGATTTACTTTCTTAAAAAAATTTTTTTTTGTTAGGAAGAACAGGTGTTCAGTAGCATTACTGCCTTTGATCGAAACCAAAGTTAAAATCATAAATTGATTCAATTTATTCAAAACATCGCCTCTCTTTAAATGAGTGCTTCGTGACGACAAGAGATGTCTTTCGGGCACAGCATATTTAAAGAACCCTTTTAAAAGATAAGAAGATGCAAGACGTGTTTGTTCAACTCGCAGCTCAAGAGCGCCGACGAAAAACATTAATCACCGAGACCGACACGCAAATGAATTGCGGATCTGCTGATTCATTACGAAGACACATTAATATGGAGAGGATGGCAGAGACGAATGGTCTCTGACTTGATGAAATCTGTTCGAATTTATTCACGTTCTGGTCTCATCCCGAGACAAGTGTTCATTCGGAGAGCAAATCAGGTAAGAAGATCGTATTGGTTTTCGACGAATTATTAAGAACAGCAAAGCAACTCTAAGAAATAATAAACATATTCCCTAGGTTCCATATTAATAATAGCAGTTGGTGAATTTAATTTGTCACATAGTAGCAGAAGAGAATAATAGAAATCAACATTTATTATATTAACTAGATTAAAACTAGACTATAAACTAGATTAAATTAAACAATAAATTAAAAATATTACTCAATTTTTATTTTGAGTGTTCGGATAGTTTCTGGATTTTTTGATAATTTCGTTTCTGCGATTTAAACTTGTAGGTAGGATTCCTTGGAAGGCATCTCTTTAGGTCGCAGCGCGTAAGAGAACGTGAATCAATTATGGTGCAACTTTGGTTTCGATCAGGCGTGTGCTGAACACCTGTTCTTCTAACAAAAAAATTTTTTTGAAAGTAAATCATATCTATCATCAAACTTCACTTAAAAATAAAGAAGAATTATGTCATTTATTTATATATTCAAGCAAATATTTGTGGCAATATCTGGAAATGTGGCATGTGTTTCATCTTTTATGTCTCCATTCATGTTACTGTCAAATATAATTTTGTTTTCTGTATCTTACCTGCTGTCTGGTGGCAAGTAATTGGCACAGGCCTTGATACTGCGAGCTCGGGATTTCGAGATCACGGCTGTACATGGGTGACAGATGGGCCAACTGCCAGTCCCGATTAATACTGACCGTAAATGACAAACAGATCGTATTTTGTGTATGACCAACTTTAAATAACATGTATGCTGTTAATGAGTAGCCATTTTATTGCTGCTGGAATGAGCTTTGTCTAATTGGCAGGGCAATTTAGGCCAAGGAGGTTCAGACAGAAATTAAACAGATGAGATCAAAGAAGTTCCTGTTCTGTTACAATGATATGTTGCTGTGACAATTCTGGGCTGAAAAAGAATGAAAGGCATGAGGGCTTGAGAATGTCTGCCAGTGCATCCTGATATTCATTCCTGAGCAGCCACGGGCTGGCAGTAGTGGCTGTTCAGTGTAATAGTGTGTATCCATGTGATACGGTAACGCTGAATCTGCTTATCGGCTGGTTAGTACTTATGTGTTTCGTGTTCACATAGAAGGCAACTGTATTTTGTTGAACTCTTTGAATATTGTCGACTCAAAAAATATCCATTAAATTCGAGTCAACCTCCCAGCAGTGGTCTCCAACTCTGTGGCTCCACAAATGTGTATCGGCAAGTAGGTAGAATTCACTTACATGTTTCTTTGACTAGAATGTGCCCGCCATTGAAACCACAAGGTATTGCGTGTATTCCCCTGCTTTTCTGAACAACTTTGAATCTGTATCGAGCTTTTGTAAGTACAACAAATCTTCGAGTTTAAATAAACAAGTGAAATAACACCAAGCGGTACAATTTAAAAAGGTACATGGTGTCAGATTTCGCTGTATCACTTAGCCAACTGTCGCTGATGTAAAAACGAGGAGATCATGGCATACAAATAACTACAAAAATTCTTTCTGAAAACACAATGCCACTGTTCTCCTTGCAATCATACATAATTGAGCACTGTAAGCTATTATTTCTTTTAAATAATAAACTTATGTACCCTTCATGTGTATGGTACATAATTCAATCTGAAAAATAAACCAAATAAATAAAAATAAATGCCCTTATGACTGAAAACACTTTAACAGAAGATTATATTGCACTGTTTGTAATGAAGTCGTCACAAAATTGCTGCCAGGCTGCCTTCACATGCCTCAGAGATCGTGAAATGTCAGCTCGTCAACCTGTGCAAGAACCCACAGCACAAATCGAGATCTGTCAACAGTCTACCCCTCTCTGCTGTAATGTATTCTCCCATTTTCGTTCGAAATCGCCGTAATTAAACATTGAAGAAATCCATCATCATCTTTGAGTGTATTTCAACACACAGAAAAACTTCCTCCCAAAGCTCTCGAGACTTTGAGAATTATACTTTACTGATGCAATAGTGACCTTAAGATCGTCCACAGATCACCTGTCATCATTCGTGACTGCTGTGATGCGTTTTATGTTCCATACTACGGCATGCTCTTACAGTGCCCTCCTGAGATGTTCACCTCTGGAAGATGTTGTGGTTGATGGGCAGTGAGCAGTTCCGTGCTGGTGCTGTTACTGCTATGAACTGCTGAATGAGGAGTTGGAAAGGCAAGTGCTGAAATGGAGTGATTTACAACTCATCGGCAAGCAGGAAGAGGGCGTTTATCGAAGCATGGCGAAAGGATGTGATCTCGGCATGTTATTATTTGTGCGTCATCACCATTTATTTAAAGGGAGTTTGATATGTGCTTTCTTTATTTTCTGCTGCATCATTGACTAAGCACAGTGTGATCTTTTTGATTAAATTATTGTGGTAGCTAGTGAGAACCTGTTTAGATGTTTAGTAAGAAAATCGAGAAATAAACGCGGTCGGCAAGTATTTTAATAATTCAAACCAAGCAGTAATGGCGCATTTAAGATATGCTTCTATTTTTATCATTTTCTTTGTTCAGACTCCGACTACTGCGAGCTCGAACATCTGCAAAGCCGGTTGTAATCCAGCCGGAAATTACAACAAATAACAAGAATAATCTTCAGTTTCGCCTGTATATGAATCTTGGTTGTTAAATGATTTGTCTGCTCTTAGCTGCCCTGGCCTTTTGGACTTCCAAGCAAGGATGTTGATTTCAGCCTATCTAACCGGCAACTGTGTATGAAAATCAATATTTAAGATGGTATTTTATTTATCTCATTTTGGCAATTTCCGAACTCCGATTCATGTAATTTGTAGGGAAGCGGTCTTCGCTGCGATGGGGTGCGCCAACCCAGCAACAGGCAAGAACCCGCCTTGTCGGGTGTGTCTCGATCTCGCCAAGTATATAAATCGGGATTACTGAAATGAAGGATGCAATAAATGAAATTGAAATAGAAAGGCAGTTCGAGGAAGCAATAGTCTATCGTGATATATACTAAATGGTATGTGAAATTCCTTTTCATGGTGTCAGAGGAAGTGAGACACGCTTTTGGGAAGTTCTTTGTAAATACTAATTAAATGGTTTAAGTACATGCTGCAGGCGCATTAATTTGTTGTAGGTTTGTCAATGTGCGACGTGGCATGACGTTAAATGACTTTAGCATTGGAAAACTAACTAATGTGTTGTTATTATATAAGAGCTATTATTATTATTATTATTTGTAAAACTGAGCAATGCGGCTATATGAAACATCTAGCATGTTTGTATTTCGTGGAACATAGCTAGACCTAACCTAAAAATGCATATCTCCCGTTGCTCTGTCTTTATGACAATGTTCAGGCATTCAACACAGATAGTAAAAATTCTACTACACAAGTAGAGGACAACTATCAAAGTACTACTTATCTGATGTGTGGTTTTTTAATTACCAAACTCATCAATTTACCATTTCTCTACTTTCTTTTGTAGCATCTAATGACATAGTGTAAAATTTTTAAATGGAGCCCTTGTGCTTTTTTTTAAGTTCTGGAAATTGTGTTCAATTTATTCTTTCTTACATTTTGAGTGAAGGCAATTGTGCTGGTATGTTTTTAGTGAAGTGCTGCAGAATATGTTACGGGTCATGTAAAATGTCTATCGAAGCCTCAATGTAACAGACTCAGCAGTTGTGATACCGATACAGGGTTATAAGTGTGGGTCACCAGTTTTGTTTTCAAAACAATTTTTGTACTGGGGTAGAAAATATAATCATTAATTCTGTCCATAGATTATGTAATCTTTCATTCAAATAATGGCTTTAATTCCTTCTGAGTAGGGCATAATTTAAATAAAAGCTTTCGAGATCTGCATGTCATTCAAAATGTTTACTTACTGATCAAAAAGTAAAAGGAAGTAATGCAGAAATAAGTATTAAATGACATTGACCTCTCCTCTCCTCCATGCTGGAGGGTGAAGTGCAGTCCCAGCACATCACGTGGCTGACAGCAACTTTATGGGTGTACTGTACCACAGATGGATAAAACTTTACTACTAAAATGATGCAGAACTGACAAATATTTGTTTTAATTCAGAAATAAAAAATAAATTTTCACAAACAGTGGCATTCAAATGTTACAAATATGAGATACATTGCAGAACAATGTCATCTGTGAATTAACTCCCAGTTTTAAATGCTACAACAAAAGTTGCTGTACAGCAGTGGTAGAAGAAACAACCTGATGATATCTTTAATGAGGAACTCCATTATTCATGTCTGTTGCCACGATATCATCATTTTATAGAGCACAATCATACATTAAAAAAACAGGATGATTGGGTGTGGCACAGTAAATTTCATAATTGCCCTTTCTTGTGTTGATACCAATCCTTTGTCCTCAGCAGGTACCTGGGGCGAATGTCATGCTCAGAAATGCTGCCCGTGAAACCCTGGATGATGCGGTGTCGCTGTGTCACCAAGAATCGAGCAATGTAACTGGAGCAGGTTGGCAAAACAGCTCCTTTTTCAATGAGGATTAGCTTTCTCCCAGACTCATCTCTGGAGATATTCAGAAATAAACAAACAGCACTAATCATGCATAATTAGCAAAGCAACTTTTATAATGCAGCCCGTTCCTTTGATATGTATTTAAAAGCACTGCTGACATTACAATGTGGATTTTGAAGCGTCAATAATTTTTAATTAAACTTATTTTTAATTTGAGGCAAGAATGCTCCAGGCTGTGAGCAAGGTGAGGTTCCTTCCATTTCCTCTGGTGACACCATTACCTCATCCACTCATATAATAGTAATGTATATGTATATGCCGGGTTCTATCGACTATATATATATACGTATGCTATATCAGTCATAATTTAATATGATAGATTAATTTAATATTTTAATGTTTTGCGTTATATATATATATATATAAATAATTTATTATTTCAAAAATTATTAACTATACAATACTTGAGATAACCCTACGAAGAAGCTATTTGTCAGCCTAAACATCGAGTTTTGAATATATATATTATGTTTGTATAATGATAATTTTTCATATATAATAAAAATAAATGTCATTATATTCCACATTATTGTATGGGGAATCTCTCTTAATACGAGAAATTTTAGAGGAAGGTTTCTACAAGTGCACAGGTGTAGTGTCTTATATCAGGAACCGCAAAAAGAAGTACTATTAAGGAATGCTTTCCGTAGGAAAGCGGTGCAGGGCCATATGTCGCCAAATATCGGCCAAATGTACATTTTTATTTCTTTTAGATTATATTTTTAAAAACGAAAATGTGTCATAAATGAGGATTGTTTTATCTTGTTGTTGCGTCGCCAAAACAAAAATCTGATGAAAAATTGAGGCACTGTGAAAATTGTAAGCGCTCACCAAAAATAATAAAAAATACCTGAAATACACGTTAAAAGCATTTTTAGTAGCTTATATATGAGTTTTGAGTATGATAAATTTTGAAGAAAAATAAAAAAAAACATCTCGGCTTGTACTACCGGACCAACATATTCGGAAATATAGTGTTATGATAATGTTGTCAAGTATTTAATGTTGATCCCGATTATTTCATCGATATCTTAAATATTCATGCCTGCATCTCAGAGGAGTTTTCATAAATATGTGTAGCACGACAAGGAAACAAACTACCATTTACATGTGATAATTGTAACACCAACATTTATTTCGTTGAACAAGATTTCAAAAAATGTTATTAAGTAAATATTTCGAAGATCAAGTAAATACGTAGACAAACAATATTCTGCATTTGGTATGTTGATCTGTTTATTGTGTGTAACAAAAGGTGTTATTTTCCTTGTCTACAACAAAATAAAAAAAAACATCGAATATCTATTTTCTGGTGACTTCAAACGTTTTCATTAAGAACTGTGAATGTCGTTTTTTCTTTGTTCATATTCAGGGGCTGCTGTTGAAATCCAAAAAACTCGGGCAGTTCGAGGATATGGAAAACTGGACATTGAGACGAGTTTCTAGGAGAGGGAACATCGGTGAGACATGTGTGTGCCAATGGCTGCATTGATGGTCACAGCTGCTGCCCTTCTGCCTGCTGCACCCTCACTTTCTTTCTTTTCCCATTATTCGGGCAGATTGTATGTTCCATATGTGTGTGCCTGCATATTCTTAACGAAAAAAGTTGAGATTTTTCGGCCGGTTT